>JBBPLE010000098.1:20389-32221 GCA_038089675.1 Boletales sp. KT-2023b
TTTGATCAGCATGGAAAACGAGTGTGGCGTCTGGGCTTGATAATGAATGCGGCGGGGATCCTTTTCGTGCTCTGTACCCACGCAAGATGGATTGAACGCTCTGTAAATCACATGGCTAACACAACACGTTTTCTCGCGAGACTGGTTGCACAAGACGAGCGTGAAAAAAAAAACCCCTAGAAAAACTTCATCTTGGAGGGTCTGTGTGTATGGTCAGGATAAAACCTCGGACAGACCCTCGAGCGACGCACCGGACGCGCGTATACACGCCGGCAAGCATGAGCAGCGGCGCGACCGAATAGGCCAACAGCTGCACGAACGGGTGGGTGTGCAGCGTGACCCAGGTAGACCAACCCCCTCCGAGGTACGCCGTGAAGAGGAGCAGGGGAAAGAGGAGGTACCCAGACAACCTGGCAGAGGTGAGATCGAGCACGACGCGCGCAAGGGGCATCACCTGTGGTATTTCCACATCATCTTGGCCTTCATGCCCCCGCCCCACGCGGCGCCACCAAACCACACGGTCGACCCTCCGACCAAGGCCTGCACGACGATCCACGCGACGGTGAGGATGCCAAACGTCTAGAAAAAAAAATGAAAGATAGGTACGCGCGACAAGCGAGGCGCCTACGCTGTGCCAGGACTCAAAGTGAGCTGAGCCGTGGTCGTGTTTGTTCGCGAATACGGCGAGCGTGCCGAAGAGAACGAGGGGCACGCCAACGCCAATGGCGGCGATCTGGTGCCGCTGGAGACCCGCCGCCTTGGTGTGTGGCTGGGACGTGGGCTGGAGGGTCAGGATACCTGAAGGGAAGAGGTGAGATGACTTGTGGCAAGAAAGGAGGTAAAGCGCTGACCGTACGTGAAGGCGCCGATGGCCAGACTCTGGAGCGGGAGATGAAACCTGAACCAGCCCAGAGAGCTTGGGTTGCTGCTGAGGACGGTAGCCCATGTCGCAAGCGCAAAGACCTGGGGACGAAGATGTCAGACGGGACGGGAAGCGCACCGGTGGGGCATGCTCACAAAATAAGCGGCCTGTTACAGGAATTCAGAATACGACAGAGGATAGAAAGAGAGAGCGCACCCAAACGACGGCGCTTGCGGAGCCATCGCCTTTGCGGCCTTCGGGCTTGACGGTGTCGGTGGACATTGTCGCAATAGAGTCGGAATTGACGAGAAGCGGGGCTTGTTGTTCCTGGTTGTAGACTACCAAATTGAAATCTTCAGAGGACCTCGGTTCGTCGGCTGGGGAGGCCATCGCATAACGCTCGAAAAGACAAGTATCAAACGGAGTTCATACCAATACATACAGATCGGACGGGTGCGGAACAAAAAAAAAAAAAAAGGAAAAAAGGGGGTTCCATCAGATTCGGGATTAAAACAACACTATTAAGTCAGCGGATACAGCAAGCGTAACGAGGCAAAGCAACAACGCAGAGGAAATGCAAGATACCAAGCCCAACAACAATCAGACCCGAATTCCGTAGATGAGTTTGTCCATTCGAGATCACTGTCCGTCTAGCCGTGGCCAAGTCCCCTCCTCTTTCCACTTTTCGACGACTTCCCGAAGCGCGTCGCGATCAAAGAGCGGACGCTTTAGTTGATAGCCAACGACATTCTTTATCTTGGCGTTGCTGTATGCAAGCTTGTGCTTTGATAGCGCAAACTTGTCCATGTAGGCGGTCAAGGGGGAGTGTGCAATGGGGGGATTGGAGTGTTGGAGCATCTCAGTCCAAGTTCCTACATGGTGTTCGTTGATCTCCTCGACCAAGTCATCCAGCTTGAGCTGATGGGGGGGTCAACAAAATTGGGAAGAAGACATCAAGGAGGGGTACCTTTGCCATGGTGGTCTCAAAGTTGGAGTAAAATTCAAAGGTGGTACCGAAGTACTCGGTGATCATGGAGCCACCCTTGGCGAGGGTGGTCTCGGAGTCGTCGACGAGGTTAAACAAGGGGGCGATGGGCTGTTCGTCTGGGGAAAGCATGCCGTCGACCTCGTTGGACCTGCTCTTCTCGTTATGGAAGGGTATCTTCTCTCCGGCGAGGGCATTGGCCTGATCGCGACCGAGATTGACTATCCAGGTTGCACATGCCCACAAAGCACCTGCGACATCTTCGACGTGTACGGTGTGGACAGGTTCCTTTCCTGGACCCCAACTGAGATGAGAGGTTAGAGGGACAAGGAAGAGACGGGCATGGTGGGACGCACATGGTCTTCATGGGTTTGTTCATATAGCCATAAACTGATGCGACGGTAATCAACAAGGGATCTTGAGATCGTTAGTCAGGATCATATAACCAAAAGGGCAAGGATTGCTCACAAAGGCCATACTCGACATAGGGACCATAGACGAAGCCACAGCGCAATATAACAAGGTTCAGACTAGAGAGAGTCAGCAGGGTTGATTTGACAAGGCAGAGAAGGATACCCTTGGATGGACGCGAGCATGCGGAGGGTTTCATGCCACCAGACATCAAGGGGTCGGACAGGTTTGAGATCCACCTTTTCGTCGTTCGAGCCCTTGTCGGAGGACTCGTACACGGGCTGTTGGAGACGGACGTATGCCTTGACATTGTGTTTTGCGGCCTCCAAGGCGATGATGCGGGCGACGTTGAACGTGAGCTTGATGGCGATCTGGATGCGAGGCGATCAAGGGGGAGAGGGACGAGGGGAGGGGGGACATACGACTTCGCCACGGTCGTGGTTGACCTCGCCGGTGAGATCGAATACATGGGTGTACGGGGCCTTTCCGGGGGGCGGAACGAAGACGGCAGCGACGGCGGCTGGGGGGGGGAGATGAGATGGGACGACGGGGTGGGGCGATCACGCACCGGGAACGGTAAGATTGGCCTGGCGGTACTCGACATCGGGGTGGGCGAGGACGTGGGGAAACTGGGCGCCGAGATAGCTGCGGAAGGGGGTGAGCGGGGGAGGGGAGGCGGGGGAAAGGGAGAGGAGACGGACGTGGTGGGAGGAGAGACGGAGAACTTGTCTACGATGCGGAGGTGCTGGGGAGGGAGATGTGGGAGAGCGGAATAGGAAGGCGGAGGGAGACACGCACGGACACGAGCTGGGGAGCGTCGGGGGGTACGAGAAAGGCGGCGAGGGCACGTGAGTACGTGTTGAGACCGCCTGCATAAAATATAACAAATCAGACGGACGAGGAGAAAAAAACAAAAACAAAAAACGAACCGAAAATGATGGCAGAGGTCGACATTTCTTTTTTCTTTTTTGTTTTTTTCCTCGTAGCAGTGCCAATGAAAGTGAAAGTGAACGTCGCGAAATTTATATGTCAAGACTGATTATTATGTAATAACAAGTCCACATACACCGACGAAAAGTCCTTCTTGGACAGCTCCGGTCGCCGTCTGATCACCGTGTGGTAATACTCACCCGCTGCACTACCGACCGGAAGCGTGATCCCGTTGCCCTGCGCGACGTTCCTGGCCAGATCCATGTCCTGTCACGACAACACACACGTCACACGCACATACACACGCACACACACTGCACACATCCCTCACCTTCGACATCAGCGCGGTCGCGAACCCGCCTTCGTAATCCCGCTCGCAAGGGGGCGACCTGTCCCGAACCGACAACGGCACCGGGTTGTTCACAGAAGACGCCCAGCACCCACCCGTCGAACTGTTGATCACCCCCGCAAGCACCGCCGCATCCAGCCCCAACGCCCGCCCGAGAACCATCGCCTCTCCGACCACGATCTGCTGCACACCCAGCACCAGATTGTTGCATATCTTGGCCCCCAGTCCCGCCCCAGCAGCGCCACAGTGGATGATCCGCTTCCCCATCAGCTCTAGCGTCGGTCGCGCATCAACAAAGCTCGCTTCCGTACCCCCCACGAGGAAGGACAGCGTGCCCGCCTGCGCACCAGCAACCCCTGTCGTGTTCAGCACCAGAACCCACGATCGTCCGCTCAACACACCTCCAGACACCGGCGCATCGATCATCTGCGCCCCCGTCGCGATCACACTCCCCGCAACCTGTCGCGCAACATCCACGTCCAGCGTCGTAGAGTCGATCAACAGCGAATCCTCCGCCTCCTTCCTCCCCAATCCTTCCAGCCCGGGTATGATTCCGTTTTGTTCACGGTAGACAGTCTGTACCTGGGGTGAAGACGGTAACATCGTAATTACCGTCCCGGAAGAACGCACTGCCCTGCCAGCCATTGTAACATCAGCGCATCCCGGATCTGAGAGTGACCTACTCTTCGGGTGTGTGAACAATCTCGACGCTCGCACCAGGAAACTGGGCCAGAAAGCCCTGTCGGAACTTGACCGCGCTCTCCGCCGCCGCGTCGCACACCACAAAGCGTGATTCCCCAGACTGCGCAAGCTTCTTGGAGAACAGGTTGTACGCCATCTCTGAGCCCATCCGACCGAGCCCAATAAACGCCGTGCTCCTTGCACGAGAGCCGAGTACACCAAACGTTGGCCTCATCGTGGTGTTACACCAGTAAGAAGCGCGTGCTTGGTTTACATCAGCAACCGGTCCGCTACAGTACTGTACCACCATCGACCTCCCACACGCGATGTTCGCCGCCGCGACCTCCTTCTTCTCCCGCACGGCGATATCCCAGTCCTACAACACCGCTCGCCCATCCACCCCGACCCCTTCCGTATCCCCCACCGCTACCCTCCCAACCTCGGTCAGAGTCGGTTTATGGAAGGTCCAAGGCGCGTCTCACAAGGTCACCGGAAAACGTGTATCCATCTGGACACTCGACAAACGCGCAGAGCTAGAAGGCCTGAACAAGGACCGCCTCCTCGAGATCGTCAAAGCCGAGGTCACTCCTCCCTTTCCAGTCTTGATCGAATCCTAATCTCCTCCCCAGGCTGCTGCACTCAGCAAATTGCGCCATCCCTCCATCCTTGGTATCCCCTTTCCCATTCTATTCCCTATTCCCTTCACTCAATATCACAAAGAGATGGTTGAGCCTCTCGAGGAGACCCGCAATGAGCTCATGTTCGCAACCGAGCCCGTCCTATCATCTCTCGACATGTCAATACCGCGTGGATCTCATTACACTCCCCCTGTCGAACTCGATGAGATCGAAGTCCGTCTCTCCTTCTTCCACTCCCTTTCATTTTTACCGTCCCCTAGATCCAGAAGGGCATCCTTCAGCTCTGCAAGGGGCTCTCATTCCTGCACTCGTCAGCAAAGGTCATCCACTCAAACTTGAAGCCGGAATGCATCATCATCAACGAAGCCGTATGACCGCCTCCGAACCACCGTTTCCGTCCTCCTGACTGCTCGTCCTTGCAGGGTGACTGGAAAATTTCTGGTTTGGGTCAAACCATCCCTCTCTTGTCTCCCGATGGCTCTCCATCCCGGTGGGAGTTTCCTGGCCTCGACGGCCGAGTCCCGTCATACATTCAGCGCTCCTTTGATTACATCGGTATTTTATTTTATTTACTCGATCCCATTCCCTAAAATCACCCTGTCAGCTCCCGAATACGCCCTTGATGAAGTCCTCATTACCGCGTCTGACATGTACTCTCTCGGTGCCGTCATATATGCCGTTCACTCTAGGGGTAAACCTCCTTTTCAGAACCACGGAAGCCTCAGTAATTTGCGCGAAAATGCCGGTCGTCCCATTCCAGACATGGCAAAATTGGACGCCGATTTGCAGGGTATCTCGCCTCTTACTTTCCCTCGTTCCCTCGAGCCTGATGTTATCCCCACTTAGATCTCTTACGGTCGCTCATTACGCGAGGGTCCCAAAGTAGGCCCACACCATCTACTCTCTCATCCCACCCTTTCTTCTCTTCGCTCCCAATCTCCACCCTCAACTTCTTGGATCGATCGAATTTTACGGCAAAGACGCGAGAAGAGAAGATATCTTTCATGAAAGGTCTAACGAGCGTCTTGGCCAAATTCTCAGAAGGCTTAAGGACCCGCAAGATATTACCGTCGCTGCTCGAAGAGGTTCAGTATCTTTGCCGCTCCCATCCTTTCGATCTTCTTGACACAATCTCAGATGAAAGACACGCATCTTCTGCCGTATATCCTCCCCAACGTGTTTGCTATCTCGAATATTCTCTCGGCCTCTCAGTTTGCACAACTGGTCTTACCTAGTCTTAAACCCCTGTTCACCGTCAAAGATCCACCACAAAACATGCTCACATTGTTGGATAACCTTGAAATGTTACAGAGCAAAACTGAAAAAGGGGTCTTTCGGGAGCGTGGGTGCTCGGTCTCTCGTTCTTTTCCGACGCGCTGACCCTACTGAAGAGGTATTGCCGCTTGTGTACAACGCTTTGGAGTCGGAGCATTCTGTGGTGGGAATCCCAGCGTGATTCGCACTGCATATATCTGACTTCACTTCCCAGGTTCAAGAACGTGCTTTGGGAGCGGTCCCCAACCTGTGTGACACCATCGATTACGCAGAAGTATCCAACGTATTGTTTCCCCGCGTGGCGGTATGTTTCGTTTGGATGGGGAGACTCACAGACTACGCTCAACTCCGTGTAGTTGGTGTTTACCAAGACCAAGCTACTCTCCGTGAAGGTTGCCACTTTGGTCACCTTTCTGAGTATGGTAAAGACGCTTGATCAAGTCTGTCCGCTTTTTTATAGCACGGAGGATGGGCTGAAGGTATTGTTAGACGAATCTGACCCAAAAGTTGTGTCCTCTTTTGTCGAAAATTCGCACCAAGGAACCAGGTGTCATGGTATGTCTCTGCCGTTGCCAAATTTGATGAGATCCATCGCACTTTGTAGATGGCCACCCTCTCCGTCCAAGAGGCCATGGGTTTCAAGATTGATAGAGAAGCAGTGGCGGCCCTTGTTCTTCCACAGCTCTGGTCAATGTCCATGGGACCATGTATGTTGACTGCCCATGTGGACATCCTAGATGATACTCACGACCACCCAGTGTTGAGCCTCCAACAATTCCAACGGTTCATGGGGGTCATACGCAAACTTGGAGAACGGGTTGAAAAGGAACACACCCAGTTTTTGCGGGACTCGCAGCGCATTGAAGACCGATCAACCATTACTGATGGCGCTGCCTTGCCGAATTTTGATTCGGTTTCCGACTTTGAAGCACTAGTAGGCCGTGGCAACGCCAATATCAAACCCGATACAGTCTTTGATGGTTCGCAAAGTTGGGATGAGGACGTCTGGGAAAGCATATTTAACGACACTTCTGAGGTCAGCAGGGCCTCGACGTAGGAAACAAATGCTAACAATCTCGCAGTCATCTCGAGCGACACCTGTGGCAACACAGATCGTCAGTCCATCTGTAGCCTCACTCGCTCAAACGACACAAACACAGTCGCTGCCTTCTTCGCCGCGTATCGCGCCTGATACGACCTTTTCACGACCCCCACGACTTGGAGCCAAACCAGTACCGTCGTCGACACTCGACAGATCGGCCTTTTCGACGCATACGCAACCAACGCAATCATATCGGATCGCAAGCCCACCCTTGCAGCCGCATGCCACCTCGACCTATTCCACGCTACCTGCTGCACCTCAGAAGCCCAACTACAATCCATCACTGTCTGATTTCTCCGCAGCCCCACCCAAGACCATTTCAACACATTCTAGCTACACTACACCAAATTATACCCCGTCTATGACAGTAATCCCTTCACAACCAATGTCGTCACAGGCCACTCCTCTCTCAATGTCCATGCTAACGCCTATGCAACCTACTCGCGTTGCTGCCGCTCACAAACAGGTCACAAGAGACGATTGGGGAGATTTCGATCCTCTCAAGTGAATTTAGATACAGTAGTTTGTGCCTGCTTCATTTGCATCCCAGTTTGTTCGTGTTTGAATCGCAGCCTGGCGTATGTGCTGAATTCCTATGTCGGTCATGAGCCTTGGACTCATTGTCAACAACCCCGACGACACCCAGACCCGTTGGGTTCAACGCTTCACACCGCAACCGCCTTGTCGTTATGTTGGGCGGTTTCTTTGCCTGGCCCCATTCACAAACGAGCACGACCTTGCACTCCGTCCTAGCCGTATTACTCCTCGTCAGCCCTGTCTCGTCAATATGGCCGTTTTCTCCCAAAAGATTCTCGAAGAACTCGCTCCTGGAGGCCGGTTCGATGGGATTGAACGATGGTGACCGAATAATCGCGTTCGGAGATTTCAATGGAGATCAATTGTGAGCGCATGCCTACTCGCAGTGTCGCTTGATTCGACCGAATGTACAGCGTGGACGTGCTGGCGCTAGATTCGACGCAGACGGTGCTGTCCGTGTACGTCTGGAATCATGGTAAGTCGGCTGCCTCTTCCTCGCCGCCTTTTTCCACCTGCTTTCACAGATGCGTTCGTATTCAAAAAGAGCTCGGAGCTGCGACACTCAGCACCGATATCCAACGTCGTCCCAGGGGACTTTACGCACGACGGGTCATTGGACATTCTCGTCATGACCAGCCATTCCGGGTCTGTTCTCAATATGGACCTCTACAGGGGCAACCACGACGGCACGTTTGGTATGTCCATGACCGCACTGGCTGTGGTCGGTGTGTACATGATGGTCCTTGGTAGCGTCCACGCCGATATCAGCGCCTCTTTCAGCGCTGCCACAACCGATACCTGTCGATCTTGACGGAGACATGAAGATAGATATGCTCGGACAGGATGCGTCGGGACTGTTGAAAGCGTGGAAAAACATGTGGAACACGTCCGCAAGTGAGCCGACGCTGTTTGAGCTGTGGGTGTATGAGCTTGTCGTGGATGGTGTCGCTGATGTATCTTACAGCGACGACCCCCCCTTCACCGGCGCGCAGTGCAAGTTGGCCTCGCCGCACAGCAATGCCATCATCGACCTGAACGGGGATTGTCTTGCCGGTCAGTTTCCACCCTGCGGACATGGCGTTCTACTGAAGCATTTCGTGAAGACATCTTTCTCGTCTGTGACGAGGGGTCTGGTCAAAGATCCTTTCAGATATGGACGAATAACAAGGGTGCCGGATTCTCGCTCGCGCAGTCCCAGATGCTTCCCTTGGGGGTCCAGGCAATCACGTTTGCGGACATGGGTCAGTCGAGCAGCATAGATATCGACCTTCTACCGACGCGCACTTTGCAGATCGAGACGGGACGATCGACATGGTGTTCCCGACGTGCTCGTCGGTGTCGACGTGGAGTGGGATCGGAGTCGGCTGCTCGATCAACATTGCATACAACAAGCAGATACCCGTGTGTCCCTCTGCGAGATCCCAAACGACAGATAAGGAAGGGAACCAACTCTGCCGGCCGCACGAGGCGCTCTGCATCGCGGACCCCAACTTTTCTTTTGACCTCAACATGGACGGGAGCAACGAAGTGAGATGTCTCGTGTTTACGTTCTTATTGGACCTCATTGGGTCTTTAGGCGTTCGTTCAGATTCCTTTCTCATCGCTGAGCAACTCGCCGGGCGCCATGCTCGTCCTGGATACGTCGTTCAAACCCGCTCTCCCGCTCCCGATTCGTCTTGGGGATACCAACTTGGATGGGTTCCCGGACATGGCGGTCATTGCTATGACGGAAAATAGAGTTACGCCCAAGCTTTTTATTTCGGAGCCCTGCGCAAAAGGTCTTGCAGGGTGTGATGCAAACGGACATGGACGGCGTGGATTCAGGCTCCTCCAGAGGGGCGCGGAAAGTCTAGAAGCCATCCACGATGCGCGGGGGGTGGCGTTTATGGACATGGACGAGGACGTGTGTCGTTTACGCCTACACGTCCACGGAGGGGATATAACGTTGGGGTTTCACAGGGGACGCTTGATCTCGTGATACAGCGCAAGGGATCTCAAGGCCAAGGCACGATCACGTTTGTACAGAACAATGTCTACTATGACGCATTCTTTTTGAAAGCGATCGGTGGGTCATTTGACGGTGTCTTGTGCATGCACTGACGTGACACAAGTGCTCAACGGTGCGTGTAACAACGGTTACTGCACTACGTCGAACGGTTCAAGTTACCTTGTGCGTGATCGAGTTTTTCGCGTTGCGATCGTCTCAACGCGGGATGTAGCCGTTCGGGGTGAGCTACTCTGGAGCCTCGTACAAGTATACCGTCCTTGATACCTCGGGTCAACGGTCGGCCGCTCAAGGTAGGCGCAAAACACGGACTCTTGTGCACGTACTGATGTGGTGTCGAACAGTCGGCCAACTGCCTCAAACGTCGTATCATTCGTTGCTCACCCCGTATTCGTTTTTCGGCCTAGGCCGGACGAACAATTACATCGAGAACCTGTTTGTGGGATCCACGAAACATACGCAAGATCATTTTATCGATATGGAGGGTGTCATCCCGAACTCTCGTGTCGTCATTCATCCACCGCCCGGACTGAGCGAGGGATCGTGGAAGCGCGAGCTGTTTTTGCGCCCTGGGCAATGGATTCCATGGGTGACGCTGACGGTCGTGGTGGCAACCGCGATATTGGCAGTCATGGTGTTCATACTGCATCTCAACGAAAAGGTGCGCCCGTTGATGTTTTTCTGACGCTGGCTGACAGATCGTAGCGGGAAGACGAGTTGGAGAGAAGAAGAGCGTCGCATCACATCAACTTTGACGCGCTATAGAATGAGGTACGGAACCTTACATACTAGCGCTTGTATAATAGACCCAAATTATAACTTGGTCTGAAGCCTCCACCTACTGTCCTTGCCCTCGCCTCCGACACTTTCGACTCTGCCTTCCGTCAACAACTTCTGGAGGTGTTGATTTACGCTCCTTGCAGCAGGCTCCCATAGGTCGCGGGGATATCGTGCGTATATCTTGGAAACGATTTCCCAAGTAGACCAAGTGCCTTCGATTACTTCTGGTGTCTCCTCCAGAACCTGAATAACCTGCCCTTCCCTTTCCATCCGGTGTTCAATGTACGACTTTATAAGCCGTTCGCCGTCGTGTACGACAGGGCCGTGACCGGGATAGAGAGCGGTGGATGTGTCGACGTGCGACAATAGATGACGAAGAGATGATAGATACGTCCCAAGATCTTCGAAAACGGCGGTTCCCTCTCCGAGAACAGTATCAGCCGTGTACAGTGCCGGTTCCGAAGGGAACAGGAGGGCGATGGAGTCCTCTGTATGTCCTGGAGAGTGGATGACTTGGAAAGCGGCGGCTGGGTCGGCAGAAGGGTCGGCGGGGGAGATAGGGAACGATTGACCGTCGTGCAAGTCATGGAATAAGGAACCGCCGGGACCGGGCATGTACATGCCAGGCTTCAGGGGCTGAATCGCACGTTGGAAGCGCTCGTCCGGGGGAGACGTATGGGGGAACTTGTGTATCCGGGGCGGTTGGAACGACAGGGGTGCGTTCTGTGCGTCCCAGAGGCTCCTGAGGAGAGTCAGGACGGAGAACAGACCGCCGACGTGGTCGGGATGCCAGTGGGAGAGGATGATGTCGGAGACGTGTTGGCACGGACGTATCCGATTCGGATCGCGGCTGCCATGCTCGAGGGCGGCTTCGAGGAGGGGGATATAACTTGGCCTGCCTTCGCCCGTATCGATGAGTGTGTAAGGGGCGTTCTCGCCGATAAGATATGTATTTGTTCCTAGAAGCTGTACTCAGCCAAACGGAGGGGGAAAAGATCGGCGAGAAAAGGGTCACCCTGCAGCGTGAATTTGCCTGGGTTCTGTCGTTTGGGGGTGAGATGGTACCTGGTATCTTAGGGGCTGAACAACTTTACCTGGCCAAGGATGCGCACCACGGCGTCGCTGAGCTGTGTAGAGCGAGTTGGGTTAGACTTACGATGTCCCTGTGAACACACGCACCCGCACGAGGGACGACAGTGCGTCCAGTTTCTCCATGTTGATTTGGACGAGGAGAAGGTGGAATAGTTTAGCAGCGTCACAACTCATTACTGCGCTAT
>JBBPLE010000098.1:32320-43090 GCA_038089675.1 Boletales sp. KT-2023b
GAAACCAAAAGGACCAGAGAGCGCACAGGAACTGGCAGAGAAGCAGGCCGAGTTTTCCAAGCTCGTCGGCTCGCGCTCGGGCGGCGTCTACGTCCCGCCCGCACGCCTCCGTGCCCTCCAGGCCGCTGCCGCGTCGGACAAGTCCAGCAACGAGTACCAGCGCCTCTCTTGGGACGCCCTCCGCAAGTCCATCACCGGTATCGTCAACCGTGTCAATATTGCGAACATCAAGCAGGTCGTGCCAGAGCTGTTTTCGGAGAACCTCATCCGCGGGCGTGGACTGTTTGCGCGCAGCGTCATGAAAGCGCAGGCGTCCAGTTTGCCCTTTACGCCCGTTTTCGCCGCCCTCGTCGGTATCATCAACACAAAACTCCCTCAAGTGGGCGAGCTCGTCCTCACCCGTCTCATCAGTCAGTTCAGGAGGGCTTTCAAGCGCAACGACAAGGTAACTTGTGCCGTCGCCACCGAGTCATGACTAATACGCTTTGCTAGGTCGTCTGCAATTCAACCACCACCTTCATCGCGCACCTCGTCAACCAAGCCGTCGCACATGAGATCATTGCACTCCAGATACTTGTCCTGCTTCTCGAACGCCCAACCGACGACTCGATCGAAATCGCTGTTGGGTTTACTCGTGAAGTCGGTGCTTTCCTCGCCGAAAACTCGCCCAAAGCAAACGCAAGCGTCTTTGAACGTTTCCGTGCGGTTCTCAACGAGGGTTCTATCAGTCACCGTGTGCAGTACATGATCGAGGTCCTCATGCAAGTACGCAAAGACAAGTACAAAGACAATCCAATCTTACCAGAAGGCCTGGACCTGGTAGAAGAAGACGAGCAAATCACTCATCAGATCCAGTTGGAGGACGATTTACAGGTGCAAGAAGGATTAAGTATGTTCATTTGCGAGTTCATCGATCACTATGCAGACTGACTCGTTTTCCAGACATCTTTAAACTGGATCCAAACTTTTTGGAAACCGAGGAAAAGTACAAGGCAATCAGAGCCGAGATACTTGGAGAAAATTCCGAGGACGAATCTGGGTCCGAGTCAAGTGAGGGAGAGGAAGGTGGCGAAGAAGACGAGGAAGACGAGGAAGGCAAGTGTGTGTTCTTTCCTTGCAGTGGGCTCTGCTGAACCTGCGCAGCCGTCGAAGAAAAAATGGATATCGAGGACCGTACCGAGACCAACCTGGTCAATCTGCGACGAACGATATACCTCACCATCATGAATGCCTTGAACTATGAAGAAGCAGTGCATAAACTGCTCAAGGTCCAACTCAGGGAAGGGGAAGAGGTACGTTGGTGACGTTGCAGCCGGTTTCGGGATCTGATTGCTTGTCCTTTAGATTGAACTCGTAAACATGATTATTGAATGTTGTTCCCAAGAACGGTCATACTCCAACTTTTACGGGCTTGTTGGCGAACGTTTCAGTAAACTCAATCGTGTTTGGATGGAATGTCTCGAGCAAGCGTTTGGCAACTATTATCAAACAATCCACAGATACGAAACGAACCGACTACGAAACATTTCTCGTTTCTTTGGACACATGCTGGCCTCTGATGCTATCTCCTGGATTGTTCTTGGGAACATCAAGATGAACGAGGACGATACGACATCCAGTTCTCGTATCTTTGTCAAGATCATGATGCAGGAAATGATGGAGAGCATGGGCTTGAAGACTCTCGCGGAGCGGTTCAAGGACGAGGAAGTCAAGGCTGCGTGCAAGGACATGTTCCCGACGGACAACCCAAAGAACACGCGGTTTTCGATCAACTATTTCACCAGCGTCGGTTTGGGCGTGCTGACAGAGGACATGAGAGAATACCTCAAGGTGCGTTGCCGTATCGCTTCGTGCTGGGACGGCTCGTTGACGGACGTATGCCAGAACGCGCCGCGTCTGATCATGGAGCAACGTCGGGCGATGCTCGAGCAGGAATCGTCGTCGGATTCCGATTCCGATAGCGACTCGGACTCGGGTACGGACAGTGACTCGGAGTCGGATTCAGACTCGGAGCCGTCTGACTCGGCGTCGTCCGTCGCCTCGCGACGACGCGCTCGCAGGACACCCACGCCTCCGCGGCGTGACAGGGACAGGGACCGGAGCCCGGATCATGGCCGTGACCGTCGCAAAGACGCGAGACGCGACAGAGACGACAGCCGGAACAGAGAGGATTCCCGCACGCCTCCGCCGCCGCGCCGGTCTCCCTCACCACCCCCGCGGTACCGTGACGACCGCGCTTCAGGTCGACGGGATTCGCCACCTCACCGTCGCCGCGCATCACCTCCCCGCAGGGATGACTACAGACGTGACCGGGAACGAGACACAGATCGGCGTCGGAGGAATGATTCGCGCAATCGCGACAGGGATTATCCGAGCAGGTACGAAAGAGACGACCGCCGCAGGGACAACTACAGGGATCGGTCCGTAACACCGGATCGGAGACGGATGGACTCGGAGGAAAGGGATTATAACAACCGCAGGAGATGATTGAGATAATGTGTTTTATGTGCATCAATCTCACGCCAGTTCAATCGTTACTGAAACATAGTATGTAGTAGGATGCCACTATGAGAGATAATACGTTGTAGAGTCCGGGAAATGCTCTGGTATAGGAAGATATCTTTGACCTGTGTGGTCAAGCGAGAAGTTGCCAAAGTAGGCTGGTAACTACCACAAGAAGGTAAGTCGGCGCGGAGGCCCCCGACAACGCTCCGCTAGATCCTGGAACAGGCAGGAAATGTTCAGAGTCTTGTTGTTGCTGACTGGCTGATTCCTGCATGGTGCATGAGTAACGTCACATTGGAAAGAAACAGGGAATTCGATAAATACCTTGAAGGCGGCGATCCCGACAAGGATCCCGGCAGCAAAGAAAATAAAGGCTATTAAAAGCCAGATGACGCCCCAAACTGCGTGGAGGAATTGATCCCGTGGCCACCGAGGGTGGAGCATAGGGTACACACCTTGGGACGGGAAACATCCGCAAATACGGGCAAACGCGGACGCGTCCGAATTATTCACCTTGCGTGCGATAGTATCGTCTGTTGCCCGTCAACGCCGGTTAGAGCGGCGTATGGATCTACGCTTACCGATCACGTCCCAAAGAACGTACAGGTCTGACATGACGCCTATGAACAGGACCTGGGGTACGGAATGCGTCAAGGCGTGACGACAGACAAGACGACACGTACGAAATAGCGCAGGGCAACGCCCCCGCCGACAAACCAAAATAACACGATCAGCCCAGTCATGCCGAAAATAAGAGCCCATGTCCTAGACCGACGTGAGCAGATGCAGACGGGGCACGACACACGTCAAACGTACAACCAATTCCGTCGGGCCCACCACAGCGTAAAGAGGAAGAATGCGGCAAGAACGAGGCAGGCGATTTTGCTTGCGTTCGTATCAAATCCACACGCGATCAAGCAGGCTCCGATGAATGAAGAACCGAGATATCCCGCGGGTAAGGTGATCCAGGGTATACCACCAGACATGCGAGTCTCGCCCCCCTCGTCGGCTGCAAGCGGGGTGAGCACAATACATACGGGCGTTGCATCACGCACGGTCCAGTTGCACAGAGTGGATGCTTGCACAAGTCAATACGCCGGCGATCGCGTGGCTCATCTGCAACAATGCGTTTGCGGCCAACCCTATGGTGATGTTTCATGCTTACCTCGTGGAAACCGACCGTCAGTAGTCTTTGGAACGGTTAGTTGGTATACAAGTTTGATAAACACAGTCTGACATACTTGAAGGGATAAACTAGATGTGCAGATCAGCTACGAATCGCTAGAGGGAAGGAGTCACATACTTATCCAGCTAAGCAATGGTACATGCCTGGGACACCATCGTCAGATGGGGACCGAGTTCAGACTCTTGGAGACTCACCATAGTATAGCTATTACAATGATATAACAGCCTGCAACGATCAGAGTCGTCCTTTGCGTAGCGTTGGGGGTGAGCTGCGTAGCCGCGTCTCTGGGATACAGATAGTCCGAGTGATCTGTGAAAGAGGGCATGTCGTGGTTCAATGTTAGGAAAGGTTACTGTGCACTGCGGCCAAGTTATTATCCTGCGCAGCGACAGGCTGCACTGCCAAACATGAAACAAGCGAGAAATAATGGAGATTGGTCGATTCTAAAATTATGCGATGATATGACACGATACAACTAATATGCCACAACACATCCGACGCTGTCGAACAGGTATACAGACAACTCAGAGCTCATCGTCACTGGCATCACCTCCACCTGCCATGCGTTTCTTCTTCGCCTGTACGATACATGTGGAGTCAGTAAACATCATTCGCACGTAACCAGCCGGACTCTGACCTTGCGAAGTTCTTTGGAAGTGAGTTTCTTGGTCTTCTTACTCTCAATCTTGTTGCCCATAGCATCGTATTGGTCCTCCTCTTCTCCCTCCTTCTTGTCGATGCGAGGACCAGATCCTTGCCCCTCGACCCAGTTGTGGCCGGACGCCTCGAGACGACCGTCCCGCATGGCCCAAACCCTAGAGAACCTCGTTAAACCCGGAAGGATAACCAATAGAGAATAAAGCTCACTCAGTGCAAATTGACTCAGAGAAGTCTCTGTTGTGAGTGATAATGAGGACACCACCCTCGAACGTTTTTAATGCCTCAATCAACGCAGCGAGCGACTCGCGGTCGAGGTAGTCTGCAATGATGTTAGGCACCATATTTTACCTCGAGGCCAAGGACGCACTAGTAGGCTCATCCAAACAGATAATATGAGGACGACGCCACGTTGCGGCACCAAGGACGATCTTGACCTTCTGCCCACCCGACAACCCGCGCATGGAGTTGTGAGACACAAACTCAGCTTCCAGACCAAAATCGGCAAAGTGCTTCTCGATCTCGTTGCGAACGAGGGGTCGAAGTAGACCAAGGCGCTGGGCTTCGCGTGTGTCGACCTCCAAGACTTTCTGCGAAGGAGGGACGCCTCAGAGTCGCGTTGGACAACAAATACAGAGCAACTGACCTTCTCATAGCCACGCTTAACAAGCTCGTCACGGGGAATCCAGACGTTCTCAGAAGAGCTAAGGCCCTTGAAGGAGACTTCATACTCATATGATTGTTTCAACTTCTTGCGAGAAACGATCTCGTCAATAATCCTCTTCTGGCCTTCGTGGACGTATATAGCGCCATCCTTCATCTTCTGGGCTTCGGCCTCAGTGATCTGCCGAGTCGCCTTGCTCATTTCTTCCAAATCCTCGCCCGTCTGGTAACGCCAGAGCATGTATTCGAGGGCTGTCTTGTCAAGATGGTGATCGATGTGATGGAAAGCGTGTTGAGCAACATAACCGATGACCAAGTTCGGGTGTTTCCAGATTTCACCTCCTTTGTTGGGTTCCGTCTCTCCGGTGAGAAGTTTAACCAATGTGGACTTTCCGGAGCCGTTGGGGCCAAGAATAGCGACGCGTGATGAAAGGGAGACTTGGAGAGTGATGTCGTACAATTGCTGAATAGGTTGCGAAGGGTACTGGAAGCCAACCTTGCGCATCTTGAGCAAACTCTTCTCCTTGGTCTTGACACCCTCAAGAAGAGGAGGCGCAGGAAGCTTAAACTTGTAGTCCTCAGCAGCCTCAAGAGTGTAGTACGATCTGGCCTCGGGCACTTGCTTCACAAAGGCCTCAAGGTTGCCACGGTACCTTCGAACTTTGAAACGGTTAAGGTGAAGAACGTCGGTGATGGTGTTGTTGAGGAACCCGGAGTCATGAGACACGATGACTATGGACGGTCTTAGAGAATATAATAATTGAGGCGGGAAAACACATACTCGAGGTACAGTGCGTCAGCGAAACGAGGTAGTTCTCGAGCCACGCGACGTTCACCACATCCAAGTGGTTAGTGGGTTCATCGAGAAGAAGAATGTCAGCCTTGAAGAGCATTGCCCTAGCAAGAGCAAGCTTCATCTTCCAACCTCCAGATAGACTGCCAATAGCATGCTTCTGGCGTTCATCGCTGAAGCCAACAGAGGCAAGAGTATCGACAACCTCGGCTTCATTCGCAAGGATACGCTTGTCGGACAAGATGAATTGCAGGACAGAGGTGTCGGCTTCGCTGCCGTCAATGTCGTGCTCGACGTAGAAGGTACGGACCTCGTCAGGGGAGGGGAAGCCCTCCACTTGACCATTGGTGATGGCACGCATAAGAGTAGACTTTCCGGTACCGTTCTTTCCACAGAGACCGTAACGGTGGCCACGCTTGAGGCGAAGGGTAGCGGTGTTCAGCAAGATCTTAGCACCGTAAGCAAGTGAGAACTGGCAGTTGCACAAGTCTTCACCCTCCTCTTCATCTTCGAGAACGTCGTCATCGTCATCAGCTGAAGAAGCTGAACGGACTGCCCACTCCCCCGCAACAGTGGCGGGGTCGGGGGATGGAGCAACGAAGGACAGATACGGAGCGAGGGATCCCCACTCGGAAATATCGAAGTTCTTGGCGTTCACCAAGTTTGCAGCAAGACGCGAGACATATACGACAGTAGCGTTCGCGAGGTCGGGAACACTCGCACCCAGCTTCTTGTACACGGCAGAAAGACCTGCGCTCAACTGAGAAGGTTCGGAAACTGGTAAGGGAGGGAGATTGCTCCCATCACCCTCGGGAACCTCTCCGACTTGACGAAGGGTCGCAATCGCCCTGCCAACGACACCGCGTGCCTCGGGATCACCGATGGAAGTCTCGACCTTGAGGAGACCTGGAAGGAGCTTGGGCAGGAAGGGGCGAACGGTGATCGGTGAATCCACCAGTTTAGACATGTTATCCACGATGCTAAACATAGATATGATCAAACTCTGATGATCATGGAAGCACCTGATTAACTTACACAGCAACTTTGCGCTTTGTGGCAGTGAGCTTCTCACTAAGACCACGTGACAACAAGGGAACCATGAGCGAAAGTGTGGGCGAGTCTACTTCGGAAACAAAAGTGGTGGCCGAGAGGAGTTGAATGGTATTGGGGACCTCCTCAACTGGGTTGATCAATGCCTTGATAAGAGCCGGAATGAAACGTTCTATATCCTTGTTCGAAACCAAAGCGCAAGCCTTTTCAAGGGAATCACGAGCCGCCTTCTTCACATCAGCCTTGGTGTCCCAGATGACCTCGGAGAGGACAGGGACGATATCAGGCATGAGACGGGCGGTCTGGACAGGAGCGCTGACGACAAGCTGGTTAAGAACGACGAGAGCGCCGGTTTTGACCTGCCATTTTCCGGCCGTCTTGATCTGGTGAAGCAGATCGGGAAGAAGAATAGCGGTAGCCCAAGGATTCATGGTGGCAACAAACTCCCTGACGGCCTCCACCGCTGCATTGCGAGCAGCAGGCATTTTGTCAGCAAAGCCTTCAATAAGGGCAGCATAAAGACCCGAATTGACAAAGGAAGGCTCGAGAGCCTTGGTAGCACCAGCCTGGGCCAGCGCAACAATGGCTTCGGCTGCACCCTCACGGGAAGCCGGAGATTTTTTGTCCGAGAGAGCCTTGAGAACGGCCTCGGTGAAACCAACTGCGCTTATGGCAGCGGGTCCGTCGTTTTGAACGGCAGAAGCAAGAGCCTTTGCGGCAGCGCCGCGGGAGGCCTTGTCGGCAACGAAAAGAGCAGCAACGTCAATCTGACCGTCGACAACGCCTTTGAGGGAGGCGGGGGAGGGAATAGCGGATGCAGATGCAGTAACAGCGGGCATTTTTCCAAAAGTCTAATGGGGATGGGATGAGAAGTGGACGGTGGGGATGCTCGAGAAAGACAAACCTATGAGATGTTCTATTACGCTCTTTAGTGTACAAATGCCTAGAGAGGATGAGGACGACGTCGACAACGAGGAAGAGCACCAGACCGACCTGACCTCTAATGGGGAATGAAAAAAAAAATTGAGAGGTGATGTTAGAGAAGCGACGTCGCTGTGCGCTGGTAAATATAACTGTCTTGACATTCGGACTTTGAAAAAAAAAATGGAACAAAACAATGCCGGATCCGTCTAGACCGGTGCGATGCAGTGCCCCCAACAGCCTCATGGCGTGGCATGATGCCACTTTGTGTAAAAATGTTGGCTACCATTCCATGAAGCGAGATAAACACGAGGTCATGTACAACTTATTCCCTGTCATCTAACTTGGAGAAGCTCAACGGCGTAAAAGCCTGTGCAAAGAAGCATCAGCATGTGTCACACACGCTCGAGATAGCAAGATCAGAACGCGGAGACGTACATATCCTCCCCCTTCGTAGTGCTTGCTGTTTGCCTCGACCCAGTGGAGACGAAGAGCGTGCAGAAACGCCGAAAGACCCTATATTGGAAACGTCAATTCTTAATCAGTCCTTTGACACACGTTCATCGATCCCCACCTCCATAATACATAAAACACACACTGTCAGTGTGAGCCACATCACACCGGTGACTATGATAACGATGAGACCGAAGACGCCTTGCATTCCTAAAACGTTTTCAAGGGTCATGCTCCACAAAACTTCGGACAACTGAGCATGGGCCAACGAAAGTGCCCACAATCGCAAATAGGAGGCCGTGTGTGAGATGCAGCCGAGGCAGAATTCGATTGTATGAATGATCTGATGGATCACCACCTCCCCAAAGTCGTGTTGCTCCTGACAACTTCTGTCGGCAACACAACACCCAGAATACAGCGGGTAACTCACATGTTCTTCCATTTCTTCAGTAATGACCCGTCCATTGCCTTCTTCCTCAATTTCCAAAACCTCGTCCGAGTTCTCGCGAGGTCTGTCATGTTGACCAAGTCCTACATACCCTCGACCCTGAATGTTCTGCATCTCTTTCCAGAGGAAGTACGGCTTCATGCACAGCATCCAAGGAACGCACACGACAGCGAGTAGGAGCAATACAACCTGTATGAATCCTTGCCCAGGGTATAGTTGGCTGCTGGGATCGACCGTTCCAGGAGACAAAAACATCGCAATTAGCATGTTTAGCAGCGATGGAGGCTCCGTAGATGCCCTCGTCCAGTCAATCGTCCATTTGTAAAGGATGCACACCACCAGGTATCCAAAGATCGACTGCAGAAAAATCATCTGAGGGATAAAATTCGCATAAATGTCCAAGGGGCGCTTGAACCTGATGTGATTGGGAACCTGCAAACACAGGGCGAACGTCATCTGGAATCGTGTAAATCGAGACCCGAAAATGAAACCAGCGAGGCACATACATGAATCACTCCAAGAATAATCGCCATCTTCATCTTATATGAATTCGTGAACACCAGGCCGTTATCAGCACCATGCCATGCGGGATCCAAACCGAAGGGGTAAACTTGTCCGTTCGAGGTACCATGCAGGACGGTACCATCGCTTTCAGGAAAGTACCATCCAGAGTGCCATATGTGAAGAGTCTTCGAGAATATGTCATTGTACATGAGGCCGGTGTAAACCGAAAACGCCCCCATCAAGAGAATGATATATCGCCCACTGGAAGCATGTTAGTACGCCCCCTCGTTTTCACATCGTGACTTACAAGAAGAATAGCCCTGTAATCTGATATGGGGAGTGAGTCAAGAATACCACATTTGAAAATCATCCCGCACCTCTCCAAGCCCCCCCTTCGCCCACTTCTTCTCGTTCATGATCATGTATAGAGCGGCGAATAAGATGATGAAACCATGACCAATATCACCAAACATCACCGCGAAAAGGAACGGGAAAGTGATGATGGCAAATAAACCAGGGTTTACTTCTTGGTAAGTCGCGATACCGTAACTGTCCATGATGCTTTGGAATCCTTCTGTGAATTTGTTCGTTCTGTTGTAAGTGGGCGGTGTCTTGTTGGTACGGAGTTCATGTAAGATCGGGACAATACTGGTTCCTGATTCTTCCTAGAGAAAAAAAAATCAATTGGTTTCAGGTGCCAAGGCGAATGTAACACACAGTAGCATGTCCAAGAGCAAACTGGATGTTGGCGATATCTCTTGTGGGACACCATCCTTCGGCTACCAGAGTCTTCCTCCGCGCGTCGTAGTTGAAGAGATTCATCGTCTCATAGATCACCTTTTCTTTCCGAACTACATCCTGCCATCGTGCAAGGTTCTCACCGATGGTCACAAGTTCGGTGCGTCTATTGGCCCCAGTGCTATATAAGACAGTCTGAAGGTCCTCCAGACGAACGGTGACCTCGCGGAGCGAGTCAGAGCGCTTGTCAGCATTAGCATCGATGGGGTACAGGGTAGCACCCATCGACTCGGCAACCTTGCGAATCTTTGCAAGTAATGCGTCGCCATGCGCAAAAATGATGAACACATTCTTGCGTGTCTCAGAGCCAGTCGCAGGATCGATAAATGGCTCCGCGATGTCGGTATGATTCATATACAGGTTGCCTCTCAACACGCGCCAGAGCACACGCTCGAATGTCGGGATACGAGCTCTATCAATGGTTCCAGCGACGAAGCTGAGGCAAGGTTTCAGTAAGGACTAGGTGTGAAGAAATGAGCGTACTCCAAATCGAACTGAACCGTCGACGAATACTGGTTTTCGCGATCGTCATGTTGGAGAAGGGGAGCCGAACTCTCATCAAAAGAAGTCCTGATATCCGTCTGTTGCGTTTCGGCCTTGACTGGATATAAGCATGATGCAGACTACCCTCCGGCTGACTCGCCTTTTCAAAGAAGCCTGCTGTCTCCCTCAAAACGTGGCGTGCCTCAATGAGTTCTTTGGTACGCTCGCTGAGCACCTTGTAGCTCTCGTTCATCTGCAAAAGCCTAGTCTCGTGCTCTGCTAACACGACGTCGAGTTCGTCGATTGTGT
>JBBPLE010000098.1:59637-79281 GCA_038089675.1 Boletales sp. KT-2023b
ATTTCATCATTGGTAATTTTGCATACATACCCCAATACGCCGACACGATGTGTACACGGTGATTCTGCTCTTGGTGCGCCTCGCACGCCTCTTTCTCACCACGGTCAGTTGGTCGTGCTAAAAATTTCCCAGCGCATCCTCCGAAAGACTCGTCGGATATCTTGTATAGATTTAGCTCCGCGATTTCTATGGTCCTTTGTCGTCGTCCGCCATCAATTACTCAGGGGTCACTCATCACACTGGACTGCCTGTGAAACTTGGAAGTCCTTTCCCGACGGCTTCGCAGGTTGTCGCACGGTTACATCACATCACATTCCCTGCGCGAAATCTGCAATTGCCTGGCATCTTCATAGATGGTGTGAACAAGCTCTCAGTCTTATCTAACACTTCGATGTCCGGCAACGTTATCTCTCGTTTACACCATCTAGATACATGTCATCTTAACCCCTACGAGAACGAAACTTGGAATTTGGAACATTCGAAAGCCGCATCCCGTCCATGGACGTACCTGGGGCACTCTAGCGATCAGCCGTTCCTAAAGCCAAGTGACTTGGCCACTCACGGCTGATTTCAATGTTTGCCTTGGCGTTGGACACGCCTCTGCACCAGGCACTCGACTCGCTTCGGTGCAAGAAGACACTACGAATGACCTCACTTACGCAACGGGGACACCTGATCTGCGTCCTAGCGCGAGAGCGTTCCCAGCGAAAGCGTGTCGAAACGGCGTCACGAGCACGCAAAGACCGAGCATTCTCGACGCTTAACCACGCCAACGCAACCCTATGCATCTTAGTGTGATCGTTGTCCAGGGCAGGAAAAGCCAGGGAAACGTTGTTTGCTTATCCGTTCCACGTATGGCGCCTTGGACACAGTCCGACGGGAGGTGCGGCTTTGGAGTGCCTCCTCCACCCGCGCCAAGCGGTGACCCACTCCACCCTTGCGCTTCAGCCCGGGCCCCCTAAATCAGGATACGATTGTGTCTCGGATCCTGAGGGCTGATGCTTCCCAGCCAAGACTCTCAGGTCTGTACCCCCGTTGTATTAACCCCTTTCTGGTATGATACATCCCCGTTTGCAATGGTGATCTGTTCGTGTGGCTTCCAGCCCTCCTTGTTTCATTTCCACCGATTCGACACGAGGCGACGGTTCAAGTGTGTCCTTGTCTCATGCCAAGTAGATCAGATATCTTGTCCGCGTAGATATGTCTCGTGATCACTGGCGTGTATGTATCATTCTGATGCCATCGTACTTGACTAGGTGAGCGTCATACACGCCCACTCGTTAAACGCTGTCTCCGACGCGGTACAGCCGGGGCATCCTTCGGTATCAGCTGTTTGCCTGAAATAGAGTGACGGTCTCGACGTCACTCGACCCCCGTTGATCTAATTCAAAATCGTATTCCTTTTTTGACATCTCTGTTAGAACACGCGCCCGGCCAAGACTTGGAAAAGACGCAAACGTCGGTGTGGGCACGTATAGCCAATATCCCTCAATGGTGCACGGTCAACCGGTCACCTGGACCGTTGTCACCGCAGCACGATTTCAGGTCCCGTGGGTGATGACAAGTGGAGAATCAGAAACTCGATTGATACAGAGAACTTGAAAGACTGGCAAACAACAGATCCTGTCGTCGAAATAGAAGTATGTAAATGCCAGATGAAGGTAACTTCGTAGGAGTGAACAAAGAAGATTGAAGCATCCAAGGGAATCCAAGGTACAAATCAGTTTTGCCTGAAAACACGGAAGCTCCACAGCGTGTGTATGTGGCAACGATCCCATCTCAACGACACAAAATAAAATCTAAGCACTTGAGGATGGTTTAAATCAAGCCATAAGTGGAGTTGGTGAATGGGGAGACCCAGGCAGGAACGGGGGGAATAAACTCATGCGGGAAGACTTACAGCGTTTCCATTAGTAACAGACGAGGATGACCGCAATGCGGTTGCGACGAAAAGGAATAGCGCGCTGGAGGCGTATATAGCCCAATGATCCATTAATAACTACTAGGCAACAAAAGATTATACGCAGCATGCATCACAACAATGCGAGTCAGCAGTGGGCAAGTTTGGAGCGCTAATGAGGGGAAATAAATGAGCGAGTGGATGACAAGACTTGAGAGTGCAGGTATGTACAACAACTCGATAGACATGTGTCGTTTTGATGAGGAGCGGTAAAAACCAGCCCAGCTGGCGCGTAAGCGTCTGCAGCTGATTCCAAGAGTAGGGATTGTCGTTGGGCTGAGAGCGAGTCATATTTTGTGACACGTCGGCAACCTTCGTCATCGTCTAAAACGAGAGGAGAGGACGAGATGGACAACAAGTAGAGACAGTCTGACAAGGACTGAGCGGGACCCCAGTGGCAGTCTCCGGTCGAAAATTTTGCCAGCGACCTTTGGACCAGGCGAGTATGGACGACTCCACGTTCACCGTGCCTCGGCGTCCACATGTCGACTGATCTTCTCGACGCCGGCCCCGAGTGCAGTCTTTCTCCTGACCTGTGAAGCTAGTGTTTATACACGGTTGTTAATATGAGTCGCCAACGAACCTCAACATTATCAACCTCGTCGTCATCCACACCATCCTGCTCTTCTCCTTTGTCAGAGCCTCGACTTGGTTCTTCATCATCCTCATCACTGAACGAGCCTGCGCTTGTTGTTGTTTCTTCGGTATCTACCGGACTCAGAGGTACTACCTGTTCAAAATCTGCACCATGATCGGTGTCCTTGCCAATCTGCGAGAGTGTGTGGGACAAGGATGCGGTGCGTCCGTGACCCGACGAGAGGGTGTTCTTGTGAGACAACGTTACGATGTTGGGGGAAAGCCGAATAGCGGTGAGAACGTGATGCTCGTGATCATCTTTGGGCAGGGATTTCTGAGCTAGCTCGCTGATGATGCGAGACTCGGCGGGTGGTGAGTCTGGCGATGTCACGTTTAAATCTACCACGCTGGGTGATCTAGAAGTAAGAGGAGAGGTGGCGGGTGTTGTCAAATTTGTGGATGCGGTGGAAGTAGCGACAGTCAAAGAGGTGGTGGTGGATGCAGTAGATGCATACAAGCTCGCATCCATGGAGTCACCGCTCTTTCTGCCTTCCTGAGGAGTCTTTTGGAGTTCCTTTGCTTGTTGCCCTAGACGGGCTTTGGCTTCCTTCTCTGCACGACGTCTCTTGAGCCACGCCATGCCGCTACCATCGTCGTCATCCATACCACTGACGTTGCCCATGCCACATTCGGGGACGTTGTCAGACATTTTCCGACGGACAATCGGGGAAGTAGGGCGTGCGCCACTACCTCTGCCGCCACCGACGGAGAGCGTCCCAGGAGACGAAAGGGTTGAATCGGGTACACCAGAAGAGCCTGCAAACAAGGCACCACCACGCTCACTCCTCTGCAGGCCCTTCCACATATCATTTGCAATACCGGCAGAAGCATGGACACTACCCATACCGCCGTAGCCCCATTCGACGAATTCGGGCTCATCACGAACATTGGCAAATGGATTGGCAAGAGTTTGTGCTGAGAATGGCAAGCTGAGTGGATAAGAAGAAAAAAAAGAGGAAGGATATACTGACCGGCATATCTCTTTGCACCGTACACTCTACCGTTCAACATCTTTACATGCCTCTTTGGGGCAACAACGGGAGAGCTGGGGGCGGTGCTTGGACGACGAGTAGGATTGTCGGAAGGTATTTTGTTAGAACAGGCATGTCGACCGCCACCCGCGCCAGGAGTTAACGCGGAAGAAGAGGCACGACGTTTCTTGGTGCCGGGAGTCGCGACGGAGACGGTAGTAGCGCGTGATTGATTAGGGCTCACTTCCTGATCACGTGGTGCTGTGCCGACCGTGATGCTAGGACCTGAGCCGGTAGATGCGGAACGGTGAAGGGAGCTAGAAGGCGATGAGCTTGGAGGAGG
This sequence comes from Boletales sp. KT-2023b, assembly GCA_038089675.1. Lineage (NCBI taxonomy): Eukaryota > Fungi > Basidiomycota > Agaricomycetes > Boletales > Boletales sp. KT-2023b. The sequence continues at coordinate 63,548 of JBBPLE010000098.1, forward strand.
GGACAAGGGTCTGGGAGAACGGGCACTGTTGGTTGATCCTGATCGAGAGCGGGAGCGGAAGAGGGATTTTGTGCCCATGGAAAGGATGTCTTCCGTCGAAAAGCGGGGTAGCTTTGCTGAGTGAGAAGAAGGGGAGCCAGGGAGAGAGCTGGGGCCGGGAAGAGGGGCGGAGGGGGGGAGGGGAGACTGGCTGGGGGAGGAGGTACGAGAGCCACGGAGGAAGGAAAGGCGGAAAAGTTTCATGTTTGGTTTGTGGGAGGAGGACACACGGATAGTGGGTGTCGAGCGCGCGCTGGAGAGGGTGGAATCGAGGGAGACTGTGGGGGAGAGAGGGATGACGCCATCGGGGATGTCATCTGGAATTGGGGGTGGGTGCGAGGCGGGCTTGGGGTCGAACTGCGGGTCATCAGACGGGTCGTGCGAGTCGAAGTCATCTCTGCGGGGTTCGGGGAGGGGAGCGAAGCGTATGCGACGGGTGGAGGGGGCGGAGGAGGAGCGATGGAGGTCGAGACACGAGCCGGAGGCGGAGGAGGAGGAGGAGGAAGAAAGATGGGGGGGGGGGGGGGGGGGGGGGGGGGAGGGGGGGGAGGGGGAGGGGGACGGAGAGCGAAGGAGGATGGACGTCGTTGCCATGATGGACGTACTGCAGCAATAGAGAAAGGAGAGAAGGACGACAAGGAATCGCTCGGCGTACACTCCTTTTTCTATTCATTGGCCTCGCTACTTTCTCGCACTCCCCGGGGTCCTTCTCGGGCTGTGTTCCGTAGCAGATCTCAGATCCAGTGACACCCCCCCCCTCCCCAGGCCTCCCCCTCTAAGTCACCACCCCTACCAGCACTTCCCTCCCTCTCCGCTCTTCGGCCCCGTCGCCGTCAGCGTTGCTCGGAACGTGCCGGTTCCTGTCCTTCAATTGTCTGTCTCACGCACAACTCGCGGGACTCTTCTTGGCGACGACGCGAACCATCCACACATTCCACGGCGATCGCTTCTGAGCGTCTGCCTCGATTCGTACATCATGCTTGGTCAAATACCCCCGCTTAACTTGATCAGTTGCAACTCGCCCCCCACCACGTTCATACTCTTACTACAGCTCATACGTCCAGCGACTCCGACAGATGACAAAACATTCTTGCCGTGCACACACGCAACGATGAGAGAATCCTCCTCCTACGTAATACACTCAGAAGCTAACATTCAGAGCTGACAAACATTTCGCCGGTTCTTATCATTCATCCAGCCGTTACGAGAACTCTAACGCGTTTCAGCTCATTGATTCTTATGGGCGTGCTGTGCTGTCGCTCGCCAGTTTAATTCATCGATCCACGATTCACATGCAGACTTTCGATAAAGACCGTATGTCTCTCCTCCATCCGATTCTCTTCCCGCCTCCCACACCCACATCAAAACAGGGCCGCCTCTTCACTCTCTATGCTACAAACGATTGGAATCTCCCTCATATCGCAGTGGCACCTAATGTCCGTCCAGGTCCGACTATACCCTTTCGCCCCTCTACTCACTCTCTATCTTCGCATATCGTGTTCGTTGGTTATCATGGCTCTTTTTGACAAGTTGGCCTTACCGAGGCAGTCTCATAGCTCCCCGAATCCTCCCTGCAACGAGTGTCAAGAAAGATTCTCCGTGATCCACCTTCCGGCCGATCGAGCCGTACGCTAAGTGACGACCTTCAATGATTCCCTGCCTCCTGTGGGATCGGATCCTACCCGGGTTCGTGTCACTGCATAGAAACCAGTAAATAACGATCACTTCCATCATACCAAATATATCTTCTTCCCTGGTGTAGTAAACCACCGCGGCCGGCGCTCCGACGGGCCTACAAACGTGCGACATGTACTTTACTTCGTTTGGGCCACAACTCCAGCGCCCATCCGCATCCGGTACCGACTCGCCCGTGACTCGGTCCGTGTGCAACTCGAGTCACGAGTGCACACAATCCATACATAATATTTATCAGTGCGCTGCCCACCAACTTTCAAGTGTCACAGCCCAAACATACCTCAATGACATGACAGGATCTCAAGAGTCCGTGCAGCCGCGACGCGCGCAGCCAGTACAGCCAAGGAAGCTTTCCCCATTAGGATGTTGACGTCAGGCCCAAGACGAGCCCGTCGATGCGTCAACTTCTTCAGTGGGACGGGTACTGTCATGAGCAATCCGCGACACCCGGCAACACTCGGCAACACCTCGGCAACACCAAGATTGTCGGCTAGTACCCACTGAAGCTTCGGCTTGTTGTTTAAAAGAATGCTCCAGCCTCCGGTCCAGGATTGCACCATCCAGATGTTTTGCTTATCGCTGGTCATGGTAACGACGGTTCTTACATACCATGCCACGAGTCACAGTCGTTAGCTGTAGCCTACCGGGTCGAGAGCATCGCGACCACGCAGCATTCTCGACTCACTTCGGCTGTCAGAGCCAGTGGCACCGCGTCGTGCTTGCACGTGCATATGTAACATCGCCTAACCTTTTCCTTGCCATACATGCGCTCCAACTTGAAGGGCGGTTTCGGACATGAACGCAGTCGCGGCCCTGCACGGCGCACCACGTCAATTTACTTACATATACCGTCGAGGCGCGTGTCAGTTGCGTAATATGCCAGCCAACTCGCGCCAAACCTACATATAGCACCCACCAAGACCCGCTCTCGCCGGAACTGCTGGTACGTTTCCCAGATAGAATAATCGTATGCCTCGTCACAATCGTTTCAGAAAACTACTCGCCTGGGCACTCACACGGGCCCTTGTCGTGCGGCACCGCCATGTTCCATAAATGTTTCTTATGATACGCCCCTGTGTCTTGGCAGTGAATTTGGGGCTTTGGGTAAACTTACCTGCCAGCCAGCTAAACCAACGCTCGTGAATGTGACCTATCGAAGGGGAATCTAGGGTGCACCCAGATCCTAACATGAAGGAGGGGAAGCCTCAATGATCAATGGGGCGCGAGTGTTGGTCTCAATCTCCACTGGCAGTAAACGATCGCCTTGGTACTACAAACGCCCTCCATTCCAACGAACCCTCGCTCTGGTCCGCAGCTGTGCCACATCCGCCTCGAGGACAGGGTGCGTCGTGATTCCCGATCTGTCGTTCATTCAAGCACGCTCTTCGGGTGATTATCATCGGAAGTCGCGATCGTTCGAGTACCAGCCCGTCGGCAAAACCACACAGGGTACGATCGCCGGATCCGAGCAAGTGATGGGACTAATCGAAACCTCATCGACAAATCGCATGCTTACCTAGTACGGACGCTTCGTCATGTGTTGCGTGGCGTCGTGCGGTATGAACGGCCACATGGCGTTCTCGAGGTGTCCATCATCATTGGAGCCCTCTCTTCGGAGTACGGTCCCAGAACCGGTAGGGTGGTGTTCGGCGTGTAGGCTTCATTCAGTGGCTCAACGCCGAACTCCGTCCATTCACCTGACCATGTTGGGGGCGAAAATGGAGCAATCATTATTGAAAACTCCTGGCTTGTCGGTCGCTGCGAGGACCTGGCGGAGGGACAAAGGCCGCATTCCAGACCGGGTGCTGAGAGCCCATCAGGTCAGGCAAATTGAGCGTGCGTATCGCTCGCTTTTCCGTCCCTTGGATGAGGTGCACTCGGGTTAGTTGGGATGCCGGGACAAGGAATAACTCACCACCAGCACAATCGTGTTTATGCCACCGCAGTGATACCGTGCAGAGCCTTTTATAAAAGCAAGTATTTGAGCTACTTGTGCGTGCAATCCACGAGCCGAAACAAGGTTGGGTGGTACAAATAGATTGTACCTATAGAAGCCACCGAATAAATGATGGTTAAGGTACAATAAAGAGTAATGGAACATCAAACCGTTGGCACTGTCGTGAGAAGGACCTTGTGAGGCCACTGTGCTGTTCGTCAAACTTGACCCTTGTCCAACGAAGCCAAGCAGAGGTGGGCATCTATGAGTCGTTGGGTGCACGCTTATAACTCACGAAAGCTCACCTTTTCCGACGGCTTGCGTATGCTTGTAACATGAAGATGATGAGTCAGAAGGTTGAAAGAGGGCATGGCGAACCATAGGCGACCCCCGGGACGACGCTTCATATGTAAGTAAGTACCACGTGGGGTCGACAATTAGTTGCGAGTAATCAAAAAGGTTTGCTGTTCACCAACGCTTTATTGGACCGTTCGACGTCTCAAATGATACATAGACGACACCACCTGTTTTAGAAATCGCACGGAGAAATTTGAAGACGTAATCTAGTGACACCTGGGCGAGCGCGTGCACGAACGGGAGAGTGAGATAGAAGGGGACTTTTTTTTTTGTTCCTCGTTTATTGTCTGAGAAGGGGACTTTACCGGTCATGTCTGCATATGCAAAGCCTATATGTAAGGAGGACCGCGTGACGAACCGCCACAAGCCAATGATCCTTGGTTCGTGGTGTTTGACGGTGGGAGATGTTGAAGTTGCAACGTACGATGAGCACCTTCGTAGGAACCATTCCAAACGAAACCAAAATGCCCGATGGGACGATCTTTTTCCTTTTCGAACGATTCCAAGCAATCAATGCAGGACTGGGAGCAGTGCCATTTATAGAAAGATAGTAGTAGATCATGGCTAATGGCACGAACCAATTTTGCTGTAAATTACTGCACTGGAAAAGAACGGATGAATGGTCCTGTATGAGGGTTAGGTTCGCATTCCGCAGCAAGGGACTGGTTACAGATCGGTACTAGATGGCATACGCGATGTGGGTGAGATGCGAGACAAAGTCATATGGAAGCGCACGAAGCACAAGTGTCGATTCATGATGCGCTGTGTGCATGGGTAGCAGTGTGACGAGTGCGATGAGGATACATTGAAGGTGATGATCACTCTGCTGAAACCTGCCAAATTATACCGTTTTTCATTAGTTTTCACCACGAAGAGTCATGATGCGGACAGAGGAATTCAAGATAAAGTTAACCCTTGAATTGCGTCATCGAGTTGGCTTAATTAGTGATCCACGTGACATGGTCACATGACATTCAATTTGGTTGGTAATGACGAAATCAGAGGCTGACATACAGAGAGGTGGGGGGGGCATATAAAAAAGAATGATCTTGATTATCTCCTGCCCCAGATTTTCCGCGGTAACGCCCGCAGTGAAATTCACATCTTCCCCGACATCGTCTGCCCTCCGTGCGCACTCGCGACTTCACCAGGTAGCGTGTCTATCCACCAGTCGACTTCTATCTCGCTGAATCTCGCTGCATTGTAGTTATCGAGATCTTTCGCTTCCTCTTCTGTCAAGATGGCACCAATAGACCGCCCTCTGCACGAGCGCTACGATTATGTTTGCATTGGGGGTGGGAGTGGTGGTGTTGCTTCTTCGGTAGGTTACGGTTAGGGGGTTATTTGCCTTCATTCTTCCATTTTGATTCGCCCTGCAGCGTCGGGCTGCCCTCTACGGCAAGAAAGTTGCTCTCATCGAGACATCCCCTCACTTAGGCGGTACCTGCGTGAACGTCGGTATGTAGATCCCCCCACCTTCCATTTGCTGCGAACTCATGGATCAACTCGAGGATGTGTTCCGAAGAAGGTGCGAATTGGTTTGCGATGCCACTTTGATGCATGGTTGAGGTTTCTAAGATCATGTGGCATGCTGCCGACCTGGCGGACAAATTACGCCATGCATCCGAAGGGTATCATTTCCTGGGAGTTCCAGTGCCCAAGTTCGACTGGGCTTCCTTCAAGCCCCAGCGCGATGCGTATATCCGCAGATTGAATAACATCTACGAAAACAATCTTGATAAGGAAAAGGTGGAGTATCACGCTGGTCTCGCTCGCTTGACATCGCCTAGCTCCGTTGAGGTCATTCGCCCAGACGGCGAAAAGTACACATTACACGCTGACCACATAACAATTGCTACCGGTGGATACCCAACGATCCCTTCGAACGATATCATTCCTGGTGCTAACCTTGGTATCGACTCTGACGGATTCTTTGATCTGGAAGACCAACCCAAGCGCGTTGCGATTGTTGGTGCTGGGTATATTGCTGTCGAATTTGCCGGCGTTCTCAACTCACTCGGCTCCCAAACCCATCTTTTTATCCGGCATGATAAGGTCCTACGAACATTTGACCCCGTACTGCAAGACACGTTGACGCCGTGGATGGAACACACTGGCGTCAAGATCCACAAGAATTCTACAGTCGAACGTGTAGAGGGAGAGAAAGGAAAGCCTCTCACAATCTATTACGACAACGGGCAGTCCACGGAAGTTGATTGCTTGATCTGGGCAATTGGGAGACACGCCAACACGAAAGGCATTGGACTCGAAAAACTCGGTATCAAGCTTGACAAGAAGGGCGATGTCATTGTTGACGAATACCAGAACACCAATGTTCCGGGTATCTACGCAATTGGCGACGTACAAGGGAAAGCCTTGCTTACTCCCGTCGCCATCGCAGCCGGAAGGCGGTTATCCAATAGGCTATTTGGTCCAGAAAAGTTCAAAAATGACAAGCTCTCGTACGAGAACATCCCTACAGTCGTCTTTTCGTCAGTCAATTTTTTGAGCTTGTTGCGTACCACTAATGTCGCATAGGCATCCCACTATTGGCACCGTAGGTCTCACAGAACCCGAAGCCCTAGAGAAATATGGCAAAGACGTAAAGATTTGTACGTCGGACATGATGCTTCGCGAGTCGCATTTTCTCATCTCGTCTCCCTCCCAGATAAGTCATCGTTCCGGGCGCTGTATTTCTCACAGATCACAGAGAGTCACAAGGAGCCAACGGTTTACAAGCTCATCGTGGTTGGTGAAGAGGAACGTGTCGTGGGGATCCACATAATCGGAATGGGAAGTGACGAAGTCATGCAAGGTTTTGCAGTGGCTGTCAAGATGGGCGGTATGTCCTACGGAAAGGACCTAGGATTATTGATGCTTATCGTTGATCCAGCACTCAAACGAGATTTGGATGACACGGTTGCTATGCACCCTACTTCGGCTGAAGGTTTGTCGCAGTTGTGGAGTAATGATCACGAGCGACTGACACAATGCAACAGAGCTGGTCACTCTCCGTTAGATTATTAGATGGAGATTGTGTTTGGCACGGAATTTGGAATTATCACACCACATGTTATGTTTTATCAACCTCAATCGACGCCGATCCCATTCTCACTTTTCAACGACTGAGTAAATCTACAACGATGATTTGATTGTTGAAACTCTGGAAATCTTCTGAGTTGCAAACATGATTGTTTGCGGCTATTCTGCTGAATGCCGGAGATCTTTGTTTCCAAGCATCCCTCTTCACACAAACTCAATTCATGGCTTCCAACTTTTAAGCTCACAAATTGTTTGGACTTTCCCGCGGGCATTGTCATGTTGATGTTTCCAATGGCATTCACGTGAGATAACTTAGCGGCGCCAGTTTTGTTTGGACTGCCGTCACGGTTGATCAGCAGACCTGTGCGCGCCCATGCATCCCATCATCAAAAGATCGGGGCAAATTTATCCCACAAGTTGACCAGGGCCGCCACCGGTCAGGTGCCTCCTTCCTTCCATTTCCTTATTGATTTTGCTCCCCATCGGTCCCTTCCACTCCTTTACTGCCTAAGCGCCCTGATTTCGAGGTTTTGAACAAGACCGCATTGCCCTGCTTTTTTTTTTTTCTTCCAGTATGACCCTTCCGTCATTCCTATTTTTGACCGTCTCTTTCTATCTGTTGCTCGTCCGTGCGGATTATACTATCGACGACAGCAACTATTCTATACTCAAGTTTTCCGAAAACCCCTCTGGGCCAGTATGGGGACCATTCGGTTCCGACACCGGGGAAGTACTAGAAATCCGATTGCCCAATGGAACAATGCAGACTGTCAACGCAGTTCCATGTTACGATGGTACATAGTGAGTACTGCAGTAGACCGTCTCGATCCACATGCTCAAGACTGTCCTGAATGACGTTATAGCACTTGTAAGTCGATGACAAGACCAGAGTGTACGGCGACTGACATTGATGCGATAACCCGACAGACGCGGCATGTAGTGCATCAAACAACTGTGCAGTGCAGTTTCCGTTCACCGGTATGCTCCTCGCCCTTTTTCTAGGACGGGGGGGGGATTCATCTTATCTAACTTCAGGGTCTGGATTGACAATATATGTTCTGCAAGCTGGCCCTCAAGGCATGACGGCCTCTCTTTCCATAGACTCTGGAACGGCAACGACGGCAACTCTCGGCGCGCCTCCCGCTCCGCAATACTATATCTCCCGCGTACCCCTCTTTAATGTACAAAATATTCCATCTGGAACACATTCGGCTGTGATGACGGTACTAGATTGGAATGGCGGCTTTAGCGGCATGATGCTGGACTATATCAACGTGAATCAAGCGACGGTCAATCCCACCACGAGTTCAAGTCCCTCTTCGAGTCCTACACCAAGTTCTACCCCAGCACAGTCTTCATCTGCGACGCCATCTGCATCTTCCGGGTCTACAAGTGCACAAACCGGACAAGCAACCAGCTCGGTGACGACACAGGCGAACACAAATACTGCTGTGGCCTCTATCGCGTCGGAATTTTCTTCTCAGCTAACGACAGCGTTCCCATCGAGCACAAGTTCTGGGAATGGCACCAGTCCAACTGGTTCTTCCCAGTTGTCTGGATCATCGAAGGAGTGAGACTTGCTTACAGTTTCCACGGATGGTAGTCTAATGGTATATGTTCTAGAACTAACGTTGCTGCTGCCGTAGGCGGTGGCGTTGGAGGTGGCGTTGCGTTGCTCGCACTCATCGGCTTGGCATTGTTCTGCTGCATCCGTCGCCGTCGTCGCCGACAGGAACAAATGTTAAACGAAAGACCTCGTCCGCTTTTCTCACCGGCAACTGAGGTCGCCTTTGCCAGCCCCGATCGCGTTAGCGATCCGTTTAGCAGTTCTGCTGCCGTGTCTGTTATCCCCTCCGCGACGGTTCGCGAGCTGAGCGCCCCGAGCCCATTAGCAAACGTCTCCCATACCCGCGTGTCATCGAGCGGTGACCTCAGCGTTGCGTCGTCTGCACCCGTATCCATCGGTGTTGTAGCCGCCACAGCCATGGCCGCGTCTCACGACCAAGATCAATCGGTCGTACGTTCTGGGAGTACACCGTCGCCGATCAGCTATCCCATCGAAAAACCACGGGCTGCGCTGGGTGCGCGGGACCAGGACCTGATGCACACGCCCCCGGCAAGCGCGGCTCCGCTGACGGACGAACAGGCCGACTTTGTGAACAGCTTGTTCAACAACAACGTTCCCGCGCCAGTCGTCGCACGCGTGCTGGAGCGCATGCTGGTGAACCCCCAGGGGGCGACGGGCGTCAACGACCCCGAGCTGCATGGGCATTTCGGCCCGGGCAACCCGGGACAGTGGTCGTCGACGTTGAGCGATATCGCGGATGGGGAGACGACGACGGGTACGGCGCCGCCGAGTTATGATTACGCGCGGGCGCAGTGAGGGTGACGTGGACTCGTGTTATACCTTGATTCGTTTTATTCCCGTGAGCGTGTGTCTATCTACATGGTAATAGGCTTTGTTGTAGGGATGCATGTTTTTTTTTCAACGCCTTGGCAATTGGACGACTAATGCAAACATTTCGTCGGGGTTGTCGTTCATTTGGAGGCACCGTGAAGAGATCGTTTGCGCCAAGTATCGTCCAAGATGAAGGTTGTACAGTTGCACAAGCAGTTCTATCTTGCAAACAGACGACTACGGAATGAAGTGCGTAAATCAGCGTTCAGGACCACCATTTTCAAATACAACCAAGGATGTCAGTGACGTCACGTTCAATGTTGACGGATCGACAATTAGGTCCGATATTCTGAATTGCCACCACCCAACGTGAGATGAAGGCTGGTCGACGGTCCGCCGTGCTGGCGACCCAGCGCGGCGTTGTAAGCCTCGAAATGCCTATTCAACTTTTCTTCCGCTGGGAGATGTCCCGACGCCGTCGTCATCTGCTCACGGTTTAGGGAAGAAGACGAAAGGGCGAGGAACGGGTCCGGTCTGGAACTTGTTTCCATTCCTGCACGACGGGACTCGCGCTTTCTGAGCAAGATGATGGTGACTATGATGATGACGATAAGCGCGACTCCTCCGCACGCACCGCCCACTATAAGGCCGAGGCTCGCGCTGATGGATGGTGTCAGCATTGAAAGGATGGTTTGTGAAAAAGAAAACAGACCTAGAACTGGCGGTCCCAGACGTGGAAGGAGAAATAGCAGAGGAAGAGATTATTGCAGAGGGAGCCGCGGGGGTTGATTGTATGGTGGAGGACGGCGATGGAGAGGAGGCAGGGGATTCGACGTTCGTCTCATTGATGAGCGCGTAATCAAAGTAAAATGAAGTGGTGTCGTTGTTCCAGTCAAAGAGCGAGATTGTCGCATTGTGGCTGGCACTGGGAAAGGACTGAATGTCAAAAACGGAGACGTTGGGAGTCTGATACGACGGTGCAGCGGGTGATGGCATGGTCACAACGAAAGACGGGCCATCGTCTATGATGAGACTGGCGGATATTCCCTGAAAGCCAGCGTTCATGACAAATATCGAGATGCCTGAACCTTGAAAGAGGAGATTGAGCACTCTTCACGTATGGACGGCGTGAGTACTTAGTAGTACCTGTAAAGGGGAATGATATCTGACAGTTGTCGGTGGTGTGACATGCGGCGACTGGAATGATGTTAAACGACAAGGCCTTGGATGGTCAACAATACCTACGTGCACTAGAAGGGTTTGAACAGGGTCATCGCGTGAATGCGGAGGACATACTAGTTTTGATCGTAGCATTTTGAAGAATCTATGACTTCGTCGCCGTTACTTAGAACCATTGTGAGGTTTTGAGTTGCGAAGGAATAGGTCTTCCATGCGACATTTCCAGTGTACTGGACAGTAGGGTTGGCATTATCAATATAGTAATCTGCTGCAACAAGGCCTAGTAAAGCGAGAGTGAAGGATGAAAGGAGCGACATGTTGGGATGGGCTGAAGAGCCAGGGAATCCGACTTATATGAGACGAGATCATGGCGATGTGATGGATGCCAGATGGTCATGATGCAGATGGATGGCTCAGCCTGGCGAGTACTTTAAACACAGCCACCAAGTACAGGTTGACCGTTGACCGTTGCGTCCACCGTCATGGCCGCACTCTCGCATGGGATGCGCCATCTGCACAAGCTACAATTGCAAGGGATCGGTGGTGTCTTGCACTCGTCCCAGAAATTTCTCGTCTCCCATTCTCGCACCTTTTTCTCTCGTCTTCTCTCCAGCCTTTCTCCCCATTCTCCGCAGCAGCCTCCTCGCCTTCGCCCTTCCCACTTCTCCAACGCACAGACCATCCATGCACGCCTTTCGCTCCCCGTGAGACATGCTCTCGCCCGTCCGTTTTCTCCCCCTCGTCTCCCCAGACCACCCGTCGTTCCCCGCAATGTCGTCCAAGTCGGCCTGGGCACTGCCCGTGCATTCCACTCGGGTCGTCCCATCTTCCAGAACATGGTCGACAACGTCCCCATTGCCACTAGGGCTCTCTGGGAGGCCGAGTGGGATCTCAAGCTCAAGAAGGAGGCTCGCAGGCTCCGCCGCGCTGCCCAAAGCAAGCAAGTTGCTAACAACTCCAGGCAGATGCTCAAACCTAAGCCCGAGCCGATCGTTGCCGAATCTCAATCTCACCACCCTTCCGAATTGGATGCCTACTTCCCGGTAGAACCCACCTCATTGATCACCACTCACCTCCTTGTGCCTCTCGCACCAACGCCAACTGCTCGTCTCCCCCTTTCCGCTGACACTGGCGGTGCACATCCCCTCCTCCCGATTTCTCACCTGGCCCACATCCACTCTACTCACAGGCTGCACTCCCTCAGAGTCTCAACCTTGTTTGCCAGACTTGACAGTGCCGACGTCTGGGATGACCCCGGCGTCAACGTGGACGCGTATGCATTTGCACCCCGCCACGATCCTCGGGACAAACAATGCACCATTTTGCGCGTCACCTTCAGGGGATGGACTGCCCCTCGTGTCCGCGCCATCCTCGGCGACAGCACAGGCGACTGGTATTCTCTTCAAGAATCCCTCTCAGATGGACATTCCACTCTGGCCCCTCTCCCCAATCTCATTCACGAGCACATCTCTATCCCTCTCCGGTCTCCTTTAGTCGACTCGACTTCAAGCTCCGAGGTTAGCCGAGATCGTGAGAGTGACTTACTATCATCGCCCCCCATCAGGGCAACTGCAAGTGCACAGCACGATCTTATCCTCCCCACCCTCGACTTTTCCTCTACCTTTTCGGATGCCGTGCATAATGTCCCGTCACCTCCACAGCCAGTTTTATTTTTGCGCACCGCCTCAGAGTTGGCATGTGATGCCGCTGATCCCCCGTCCTTATCGTCTCTCACGGATGTCTCTTGGGAGCGCCCTGGATTAAGCTCATCTTTTCTGAACCACGGGTAAAGCTTTCGATATATATTCGTTCCCGTCCCATGTACATAGTTAAATCTTGATATGTAAGTCGAATCGTGTTCTTGCACATCGTGTCGTGTTGAATCATTGCTAGGTCAATTATGTAAGAGTTACATGTCTGATCAAAATATTTGCTGTGTTCTTCCCCTGGTTTCCATGTCTGTGGATACGAGTGCCGGCATATGGTCACCGCTCAAATGCTTATTTGATGCACGGTCAGGTTCTTACTTTTTATTCTCGCCTTTCCCTTGGTTTGTTTCTGCAAACCCGGTCAGAGAAAATGGTGTGCACGCAGTACATCGTTACCCTACTCCTCGCTACAGCTGTTTTGGCCGATTATTACATCGACAATGCCAATACGTCTGTCACATATTCCATGGCACCTAGTCAATCAGGACAGGCCTGGCAAACATTTTCCACCACTACCCAGGAACTTCAACTGCAAATCAGCAACTCAACGGGTAACTTTACTATCACCCTGGATGCCTCGCATTGCTATGATCAGAATTAGTATGTCTGTCTTCCCCTTCGAATTTGGCTTTGTCTAACTAGCCGCGCAGTGCTCGTAAGATCTTTTCCACCATTACCTACCTGCAATATTCATGCCTCTTTTCCCAGTGGGAGTGTGCGGCACAGGTGATAACTGCTACGTGCAGATACCCTTTGTAGGCATGCAAGACATGCAGTTGATCCCCACATACACTCACTAGCCATTCCAGGCTCCGGTATCGCGATGTATGTCTTCAGTGCCGGCTTTTCAGGCATGACGGCCAGTTTTTCCGTCGACGGCAGACCAGGTACTACAAGCTCGATCGATGCCCCCCCTCCGCCAACTTATCAGGTGTCAAATGTGTCTCTGTACAATATCCAGGGTCTCACAAGCGGAAATCACACGATGGTGATGACCATTCTGGATTGGACGGGATCTACTCCATCAAGTGCCACGTCGATGAAGTTTGATTATGCATACGTCAATGAGACGTACGTCGCACCTCCGGCGACGACCACATCGGCGTCCATCACATCTACATCAGCCTCTCTCACCTCTTCTCAGAGCCAGACACCCAGTCAGGCATCAACGTCAAACAAGTCAAGCTCTAATCAGTGAGATCATTTCCCTTACTGGGCGAGGGGAAAAAGGTTAACCCTGATCCTTTCCATCAGTGTTGCAACCGTCGTTGGAGCATCCGTGGGAGGCGTGATCGGTGTGGCAATTGTATTGATCGGCCTTTTCTACTGGTGGCGTCGACGCAGAGCACAAGGACAAGGACAGGCAACCTCATCCCCCCACCAAGTCAACCCATTCATGTCTGAGTACCAAGACAGCACTGCACCACCGTCCGCACTGCTTCTCGCGCCGCAACGGCCGTTCTATGCTCAACATCGATCCGATGTGGACGCTTCCGTTCCCCCGCACCAGCGCTCTGCGATCCTGCTCGACGCATTCGCGGCGGGATCATACGCCACTTCTGAGTTGATCGGGAGTCCCCGGTCGACCGGGTCTGGCACGAGTCTCCACGGACAACGGTCTGCGGATGACATGGACCGGGACCCGTCGAGCGTGTCGCGTCTAGCCGACGCGGGCTCGCCTTTTTCGGACATCCAGCCCATGGCCCATGATCTCACCCCGGATCAGCTCGCGATCGTTGACCGGCTGCGGGCGGAGAGAGTGCCTGCGCCGGCGATCGCACAAGTCATCAATGGAATGTTGGCGTCAGGGGGAAAGGTGATGCCTGAGCCGAGCGTCATGAGCAGGGCACCTCCAAGCTATCAGACGCGGGACCGTTAGACAAAAAAGGGTATTATACCGCGAGGATGGGTGTACGATCGGATGATACCACTTTGATACCGTTTTTTTTTTGTTGGCTGTGCACTGGGAGAACTTTTTACATCAAATCGGTGGCTGTACTGTATATATGTCCAAGTTGATACAGAAATAACAAGTGTGACTTGTCACGCCGTCCCTTAATGAACGCCTTAAGTTGCTTGGTGGTGCAGTCGTTATCTGACCGCACCGGCTTCGTCTCCTTATGAATCTCGGGGTTGCCATTGTCGGATCCGACGTTCGGGCGCGTTGACACGATTTGGAACGACAGGCACATTAGTTCTGTGCTACGTAAGGCGTACGAGCATGTTCGTTCACGGAATATTCTAGTTTTCTGACTTCTTCCAGTATGCATCCTGGTTCATAGGCCAACTTTGTTTAACCCTGTCAACATGAGCCCAATTGCTGAAGGAATAATAGTGACCCGGTGCAGCGCTTCCTCTTTGAGCAAGGATTCCTGAATCCCGTCTTATTTTTAGGATATATTTGTGTTTATCTAGAATCTGCAGACGAAATGCTCCTTGCTGAAGCAATGCAACTCAGCCTCCAAGGGCGCGCTTATCCGAGTACCCGTGTTCGGAACGACCGTTCCGCGTGGAGGTAGTAGAATATACATAACTGTGAACAGCATCCCATTTTGTTTCACGCACTGCCTCAACTGGCACCGGCAGTATTGGCACATTGATGATCATTGTCTTCTCCCACGATGGTTTTTTGAAGCTTGAACTTGAAATCTCGAGTGGCCAGAATTGTGTTCGTCTTCTCTGAATCACTTCAGGGAAAATCGGGGGCTTGGAACTTGTAAAGGTTTTGATACTCGTTCTAGTCTTGAATTCTTGATGTGTGGGTTGGATGATTGCTCATCATTTTGCATTGAATCATCCTGTGCTAGGCCCACGTCGTGCGTGAGATCTTGGGGACCGAATGGATGACCGAATGGATGATCCCAGGTTGTTGACAGCATTGTCATTGCCCGATCCTTATTTAACGATCAGTCATATTCTGGCGTTTATCTCATTTTTTCTGCAAGCCCTCACTGACTACAGAAAAAATGGTGTGCACGCAGTACATCATTCCCCTACTCCTCGCTACAGTCGTTTTGGCCGATTATTATATCGACAATGCTAATTCGTCTGTCATATACTCCATGGCGCCTAGTGAGTCAGGACAGGCCTGGCAGTATGATGTTAACTCTGCACATTTAATCCGCCGCGTTTTTTTTTGTCAGCCGCGCTGTGACCTCGCCGCGCTCACCGCGTTTTTTTTGTAAATCGCGCTGTAACTCTGCCGCGCTCGCCGCGTTTTTTGTGATCCTGTTGCGCTTATGTGAATCATGTGGCACTTTGAAAGAGGGAACAACTTGAATGTTGGATATATATACGTAAAATCTAAGTGCTAGATGTAGTTGGTTTGAACAGTGAGAGGGCGAGATGCCAGACGCCAGGAGGGGCGGGACACTGACAA
>JBBPLE010000099.1:0-79152 GCA_038089675.1 Boletales sp. KT-2023b
TTGGCCAAGATCCTGAATCTGATGATTGGGCACAGCAACTCCTTCACATTGGTGTTACTGATGGAGATGTGGTCCTTCCTGACCATATGCACTGTGGCAATGACATGCCATCTCTTATCAATGCCATCTACTCTCAGCTCCTTGCTGGAAACCATCCTCCTGATCAGTACTTTTTGAATCACACTATCCTTGCTCCCAGGAATGTCTAGGTTCATAAGATCAACTCTACCATCCTCAACTCTGTGGAACCTCAGGAGAAGATGACCTATCTTAGTGCAGATTCTGTTACTGAAAGAGATTATGACTACATTCAGCCAGAAGTCTTGCATACCTTCAATTCCTCTGGATTTCCCCTTCACCATTTGGAGCTCAAGAATGGTGCCCCACTCATGTTGTTGTACAACCTAGATCCTCTTCATGGTCTCTACAATGGTACTTGATTGAGGTTTATCAGATCCACTCCACAAATCCTGGAGTGTTGTGTGTTGGGCAGGGAAGGCAATGACAATGTGGTCTTTATTCCTAGGATGGCCCTTGATAGTGGTTTGGAGGATTCTCCTGTTCCATTTCATCAATTGCAATTTCCTGTGCATCTGGCCTATGCAATGACCATCAACAAGTCTCAAGGTCAAACACTGAAGCATGTTGGGCTGAACTTGAAGTCACCTGTTTTCTCTCATGGACAACTCTATGTGGCCCTTTCACATTGTACTCATCCTAGAAACATCAAAGTTCTCTTTCCTGGTGATCCAGAAAACCCAGGAAATACCAAAGTGACAAATGTAGTTTGGAATGAAGTATTTAGAAACTTGGAAATATGATTTGTACTATAGATTTGTAATGTATAGTTTGAAGGTTCAAAAAGTTATAGAACTTGAATCTTTCAATGAAAACTCAAATGATTTTGTCAAAGGCACAAGAGTGTATATGAACAACCATCTATAAAAACTAAGATGATTGTGCTGAAGGCACAACAGCATGGGTCAACACCTAGTTTGAACTTAGCAGCTCATGGCAGCTTGCTTAGCCGCAGCATCAATGAAAAGCCACATTAAGCAAGTTGCCATAAGCTGCTAAGTTCGAATTAGCGTGAAATAAGCTCAAAAAAGATCTTGGCCTTCTTCCTGATGACTCACTCACTGTGCGACCGCACGTACAGCTGTACGCAGATCAGCACACACGCTCGCACACGTCCAGAACACGCACATCACCAACGCCTTGTGCGACTGCGCACAGGTCATAGTGTAGTTTTGTTGCAGAAAATGTCCCATTGCAGAATACATGGTAACTACTGACTAGCGCGTTATCTTGCATTCCACGCGTGTGTCACACTTTCCCAAAACGTATCTTGTAATATCCCATCTGCTTTGTCCCACACATCTTGCAATATGCGTTCGTGAGTCACGCAACTCTCTACGATACCCGTCTTGCAAAGCTCCTCGCTGAGCTCAATTCAAGTCACATCGTGACGAATCCGATGGCCCGTTCATCTTGCAATCTTTATTGACATCCGCAGCAGTGGCGGAAACCCAGTGCGCCTGTGAGTTTCGTCTTTGGACAAGCATAATTGAGCGGCACGTTCCTTCCTTCCCTTGTTCACACGCACGCCGTCCCCTCTCTCGATCCCTGAATCCTCTCCACCTCTCTCGGAATTCTGCCCTCGGCGCCTATCTCAGCCTCCCTTCGGGCGCAAGTGCCTACACCGGTCGTTCCCCTTGCGCTCGCCGCGAGGCTGGCCCGCCGACTCCGCAGCTTCCGCATCGCCCAATATTGCTTGCTGCCAGAGCGCGCTACGCGCTCCCGCCCAGTTTCGGCCTGCCCACCATCGCTCCCGCCTGTCACCACCGCGCCTGTCCACACCCTATATCATTCGCATAGCTACCCAATACGACTGCATCTCTCAGCGATGCTCAGAGAGTTTTTCATTGGCAGCGACCCTCCCTTGAACGCCTACCTGAGCGTCCGTTGTCCACGTTCTTGTCGTTTCGACGATCTGAAAGGTGCTCGGTTGGTGTTGGACATCGCAAAAAATCGGACGACACAGACCTACCCGAAATAAGTTTGCACGATGCTCGCTTTCGGCGCCCTCGCAAAGGAGTCACGGCCCGATCCCAACATATTATGCGACTACTCTATTGTAATTTGCACCGATAACTCAAACAGCAGATAAATGACAGGTCGCCATCTCTACCACTTCGCTCCGACCCCTCGTTCTGCCCTGCATTGGTGAAAGCGACGAGACTTGGAACAGCATTGAGGTCAGACACTGATGTCAAGCCGAACGCCGTGTCGATCTCACTTCTCTGTCTGTCCACCAATGTGCTGTGAGCACCCATCCGGCAAAAGGAGATATGATGTTCGGCCTACTTTCTGCCTTTTCTGTTCCGGTTCACCGCCCTCTCCTGTAGGCGGAATCGCCACGGGATCCTCGTATGGTGTCTTAACGGGTTGACATGATCGCACGATTTATGAAGGCTGGTCAACAAGACATGGGTAGTGATTGAACCGCGCTGTAACTAGCACAAGGGCGGTGGGTAATGTAGGGAATCGGGTGCGATACATTTTTGAGCTAGAGTAAGAAACTGAGACGAGTACAGTCCATCAATGCCAAAGCGTTCATCATCGACTACCAGAAACGTGTCCGTGAAGTAGTACATCAAAGTTCAGAATGATGTCGTCGATACAATGCAACTTGAATTTACTCGGTGGTGACAGACTTGGCCCTGAAAGTACAGTCGACAAATGATCATCAACAAAGTTTATCTTCACTCACAAGTTTCTCGGAAAGTCGACATCAAAGCCATTCTTGATGGCCAAGTGGTAACTGAGGAGTTGCAAGGGGATGATGTTCAAGAGACCCTGTAGGACATCGACGGTCTTGGGTACGCGAATGGTCTTGGCATCTTGCCTGATGCCATCGTCACCCTCATTGCAAACGACGATGGGGTGTGCCTTGCGGGCAGTGATCTGCGCAAAGGCCGATTGCACCTTGGGGTACAACGAATCTTGAGTCATGATGATGATCACGGGCATGTTCTCGTCAATCAAAGCCAAGGGACCGTGCTTCAGTTCACCCGCGAGAATACCCTCCGAGTGCATGTAGCTGATTTCCTTGATCTTCAACGCTCCTTCCAAACAAGTGGCGTGCCTGAATAATTCATAAACATGGTCCGTCAAAGTATCAAAACCACGCTTACTGGTAACCTCTGCCCATGAGAAGCAGACTGCGCGAGTTTGCAAGAACGCCAGTCGCCAATTCTCGGAGACTAGCATCGAGGGTAAGAACAGTCTTGATCTGCGCCGGGAGCGCACGGAGACCGTCGATAATGGCATTGCGACGCGGCGTGAAAGAAATACGGTCCTCAGACAACTGAATTGCCATGAGCATCAATGCAATGTACTGGGAAGTGTATGCCTGCCAAAATGGTGAGAACAAACCAATCCAAGAAGCATTTATCATACCTTTGTTGATGCAACACCGACTTCAGGGCCAGCGTTGATATGGACACCGCAGTGTGTCTCACGAGAAATGGTAGAACCAACCGTGTTAACGACACCAACACAGAGCGCTCCACGCTCGAGACAGTACCTCAAAGCAAGAATGGTATCGGCAGTCTCTCCACTTTGGCTGACGAAAACACAAACGTCATCACGGAAGATGGGTGTCTTGCGGTCCAAGAAATCAGAGGCAAGTTCAACACTGACAGGGATCTCCGTCAATTCCTCAAAGATAGCACGGGTTGCCAGTGCAGAGTGATAGCTGGTGCCACAAGCGCAGAAGACAATACGACGACCGCGACGAATGATGTGGAGGTACGAGCGAAGACCACCAAGGGTAACTTTGTAATCGTCAAAGTTAACACGTCCACGCATGGTGTTCACGACCGACTCGGGTTGCTCGTAAATTTCCTTTTGCATGAAGTGGTCAAACTTGCCCTTCATGATGGCGGCAATTTCAATCTCCAGAGTCTCAATGCTGCGCGTCGTGTGGGTATCGGGCTGGCCGTCTTCGCGCCGGAGGCGGTGGATATGGAGCTGACCCTCAGCAATGTGCGCAATGTCGTCGTCCTCAAGGTAGAGGACGCGCTTTGTGTGCTCAACAATAGCCGCAGCATCTGAAGCGATGAAGAACTCAATGGGCTGTGGTTTACCGTCTTCGGAGATGAAGTTCCGAGATTGTCTGCGGGAAATCTTGGGGCCAAAGGAAGGCGGTGCCAGACGAGAAGTTTGGGAAGAAGGTGGCTCGACTGTAGCGCTAGTGAGCATCGACGAGGACAAGTCCAACAACGACACGCTTACGAGCATCGACACCCTTGGTGTCGGCATCGGCGCCGGCAAACTCGACATCAACGAAATCGACCTTGAGCTTCTTGTCGGTCTTGACACCAATCAGGAGCGGCGAACCACGGCGAGCGGTGACAATCTCATTGGGGAAGTGGACAGACTTGAACACAAAGGCAAACGAGCCCTCGAGTTCCTTCAAGACAGCCTTGACCAACGACGTAAACGTAAAACGCTTCTCGGGCTGCGAGTCCCAGATATATTTTGTGAGGATAGCGACGGCCTCGGTGTCAGTGTCGGATTCAAACTTGTATCCACGTCTCTGCAAGACCTGCTTGAGGGCAGTGGCGTTGGTGACGATACCATTGTGGACGACAATAAAATCATCGCTCGAACCGGCACGGATAGGGTGGCAGTTGATGGTCGAGGGAGGGCCGTGCGTCGCCCAACGCGTGTGGGCGATAGCGACCTGCGACGTAAAGACTTTGGCGGTATCGATGGTGGACTCGGCGATGCGCTTGCGCAATCCGGCCACCTTGCCAACCTCCTTGAAGTAGACAACCTCACCCTTCTGGTCGCCATCGATACCGAGACCGGCCGAATCGTAACCACGGTACTCCTGGCGAGCGAGACCGTTGCAAAGGATCTCAAGAAGTTCCTTGCGTGTCTGGAAACGTCACCATCAGACACAATAGCAAGATGATAGATACCAAATAAGGAAATTCAGGGGCATAATAGTGGCGTGCGATGCATCGAGCTCGCAACGCCCATCTATGCGCCGACAGAGACCATCGGAGGATATAGCCGAGGGTGCTGCGCATGAACACGGCGTACCTTGTCCTTCAAGAAGTTGCAGTAACCAAAAATGCCACACATCGTAAAAGACTAGGATCAAAAGGACCTGACGACGAGAGAAAAGACGTGAGCGCGGGGTGAAATGGCGGGGAGAGAGCACCTACGATTTGTATGGGAGGGTCGTAGACGGTGGAGGAGAAGATGGGAGAAGAACACGGTACTGACAAGACGAGTTTAAGTAGTCCATTCTGGGTGGAGGGTGGACCAAACAAGCACAAATCGCGCCGGCGTGTACCTTTCCTAAATTAGATTTTGAATTTGATTGCAGAACAGATCGCCGGGTCGGCTGCATCGCTTGTTGGAGATGGAGTGGGTATGCATTGCCATAAGGCAGAGTCGCTCGGGCGAGTCATTCCCCCGCGTACGGCCAAGGGTCTCCGTCCAGTCCAGAATGCGACGAAGCACCCCATTTTTTGTATGTGTTCCTTACATGTTGTAGCCTCATTCCATCACTCTCTAGCGATGATCTAATTTACACTTCTGATCGCTTGTGCACTTCCAGATCTAAAGATAGTCACTCTCTAGGATAAAAATGTACGCCCGCACTCACCCGGCTTTCTTTACCACTGTGGTTGGCCGCGGCCTGGAAAAAGAAGGTTTTGCGACCGTATACCGCGGTATTGTCAGACCAACAACCCCTTTCTCATCCACGAACACAGCCCTGAAATCGGCTGCCAGCATTCGGGCCCGCCTGCCGTTGTACGTATCTACTTATCCTTCTTTGTCATACGCGTGCATTCGCATGGGCTTTATCGCACAAACATATGGTCACACTCGTTTCAGATAACAACACCCGCTTTTCATTCCGATCCCCCCGCATTGCAACCACACCCCAGACCCACGCAAGCCGCAGTCACACATGGATCTACAACCTCTACAGCATTTATTTCAACCCCAAGAGAGGTGCACGCTCCGTTCGCGTATCGTAACCCTTGACGAGCGCGACCTGCAATCGCACATCATCGAGGCCTTTCCATCAACCACATCCGAACCCACATCCCTTCCCTTGATCCTGCTGCTGCACGGGTTCCCTGAGCTTGCCTTCTCTTGGCGCAAGATCCTCGCACCCCTCGCGGTATCCCGTCGGGGCTATCATGTCGTAGCACCAGACCTACGAGGTTATGGGCGCACCGTTACAAACCAGATCCAGTACGACGATCCCATCGCACCGTATCACCTCCTCAACGTCGCACACGACGTCCGCGCCCTCGTCCAAACCCTCGGCCATTCCTCCGTCTCCCTCCTCGTTGGCCACGATTTCGGATCGCCCCTTGCCGGACACTGCGTCACCGCTTTCCCCGACCTCTTCCGCTCGGTCGTCCTCATGAGCGCTCCCTTCGCTGGGCTCGAACAGCCACAACAACCCCTCCCAGACGATCCAGCGAGCGCCACGCACCCCTCCCTCTCCGCCCTCTTCCGCGCCGTCGCCGCAGCCCTCCCCACGCTCTCCCCGCCCAGAAAACACTACCTCGCCTACTTCGCCACCCGCGACGCCAACGCCGACATGCTCGGCGACACCCCCGACGCGCTCGACGCCTTTCTAGGCGGCTACTACCACGTCAAGAGCGGTGCATGGCACGGCAACGCCACTGCCCGCCCGCTCCCCACCGCATCCGTCCCGTCCCCCACGATCGACGCGATCGCCCGCGATCTCGCAACGCTCCCGGAGTACTACGTCATGCCCGCGCACGAACGCATGCGTCAGGTCGTCGCCCGCATCGCCGACCGTCGTACGTGGCCCCCGGACGCATCCGACGCCGGGCGGGTCTACGCGTCCGAGTTTGCTCGCACGGGCTTCCAGGGAGGACTAAATTACTACCGGGCTGCGCTCTCACCGCCGCCTGCAGAGCGTGTAGACGAGCTGGTGACGCTCTCAGGGCGGAGGGCACGCTTGCCCGCGGCGTTCATCTCGGGTGCGCGTGATTGGGGAGTGTACCAAAAGCCTGGCGAACTGGAGAAGATGCGGGTCCATTTTGGAATGCAGAGCGAGGACGTGGTGCTGATCGAAGGTGCCGGTCATTGGGTACAACAGGAAGCACCCGATCAGGTAGTTGCGGCACTCCTCCAGTTTCTGGACAAGGTCGAACGTACTTGACGTGTACACTCCTCCTTTGTATTACAATGCAGGTCCACAAGAGATCGATCGTGCTAATAATACGTTATCATTTAGTCGTCGGCATGATACATTTGGCGTGATGCAACCAAAGATAAAAAGGCAAGACATCCTACTGTATACAAAAGAGCAAAAAAGAGGGCGTTGATCGATGCCACAAACACAAGCGTGACGAACGAAAAGACACTTGGGGTGTTAAATTTAACGCGCAAGAAAGAGAGAAAGAAGACAAAAAAAACCCTTTCTCAATTGACGTGAACACGTGCCCGTTATAACCACGCTTCCCACCGTTGCATAACAATCATCGCACACGTCGCGAGATGGGTCATCTTTTTCGAACACTGTCATTGCACAGAACCAATCATGCGTCCATCCTCTTTCGAACACTCAGCCACGATGACGGTGGCAACAAACGGGGTATCAATATGCGTGGTATGCGTTACGATCGCCTTGGGTGTGGCAGCGGCATGAAGGTTCGTCATAGAGGACACCGGACTCAGCTCTGCTGTCCATGAATTACGGTTGTAGAAGCTCCGTTTCTTGCGTACGCCCGCTTCGTAGGCCGCCCACATCGCCGCCGCAGCTTCGCTCGTCGAAGAATTCGTGCGCAGGCTTGATGACGATGATCGAGTGGCAAGGACAAACGACACCGAGCCGATGGACGGCGAAGGCGATGCGGGCGCGGATTGCTGGTCTCCCAGTAGATTCTCGGGCATCGCTTCAGAGGATGACGACGACGAGGGTGAGGAAGGGGAATACGTATGCCACTCCCCTGGGGGATGCTGATCGTCGTGAAAACTTCGGACAAAGGTAGGTAGCGCAAGGGGGAATGAGGTGAGGAAATCTGCGGGTGATCGAACGGGTGTGGCAGTCGTTGGGGGTGGTGATGGAGGTGGCACGTCTTCCTCAGATGTCAACTCATGGCGCCGAGCCTCCCACATGGCGAGGTTCTCCGTACATTGTTCGGCAAACTGTTGCATCTCTAGAACCACGGTCAGCATCAAGAAGGTTGAACGGGCCGTGCTGCTTCTGACCTGGGACACCTCTTGCAGTTATGTCTAAAAGCGGCTTTGCGAACGTGCTGATGAAGAATATCTGCCCTCGGACTTGGGCTATAGGCGTTTCCGAGGGCTGTACGGAGGGTGGCAGTTGCCACTGCCGTTCCAGGGACGCTTGACAGTTCCATTCTGCCATCAGTGCGTTTGCCCAGTAGTGGGACACCCCTGGCGGTCGGCTCTGACAGATGGGGTCAGATGAAACGATGCCGATGGTATCGCGAAAACGCACGGGATTACTGATATCGGCACACTTGATGAGTGCTTGACACAGGAGCAAATTGCGGCGGTTCAAAGGATAGTCCTTGCCTGTCAAGAGGAGCTCAAAGTTCTTCATGAAATCAAAGTGGACGCCCATATCGGTCGCAAGGACGATTCCGGCAAGCGTCTTCCGGAAAACCTGTCCGTTTGGTCGATCGAGTAAACTGCCGAGACCGTGGTGGCGTATCGCTTGAATGAGTATTGCGTAATGCATATGCTCCAGAGCTGATTTACCATCAAACACGGCGGACAGGGGTGCATCTGCGTTTTTCTGCGAGCGCAAGGTCAATGACGGGGGGTGGGCACGAGTTTGTGACGGACCATGAACAAGTTTGTGAAGCCAGGATGACCGACATCATGGCCGATGGCCGCGATGAAAAGGGTGAAGAGGTCCATGTTACCGAGACTCGACAACAGACGGTCTTTGGGCTTGTCTGGTCGCCACGAACGGGCATCGCGGCAGAGGAGGGATGCGGGTGGGAGAACGCCGGCAGCACAGAGGAAAGCCTGGCAAGCTTGCAGGACGTCTAACGCGTGTTGGAAATTGTGATAAGAATTCCGTCCGCAGTAGAGACGTCGGAGGTGCTTCAGGAAGATTGATATGTCACCTGTGTCAGCAACGCATGAGGTGATACATGAAACGTAACAGAACACATGTGACACTGACTGAGAGACACCCCGGTGTCGTCCTGCATGTTTTCCACCTGGAAGAGGCTCTCGAAGAGGATTTGGGCACAGAAAAGGACCTCTTCGTCTGGCAGTTTGTGAGGCTCAAAGTGCCAGCTATCGAGACCATGGATGAGGCGTGCACGGGTCTCTGGGGGGATTTCGATCGGAGAGCTGGATGAAATGGTGAGTGGAGTAAGAAAGCAGGTGGTAGAAGGGGGCGCACGAATCCGTATCGTGGTGAGTGACTGTGGTGTGAGTTTGGGTATACATTTCGTAGAGCAATTCGGCGTAGCTAGGGCGACGGGTCAGAAGGGGCAGTGTAAATATGATGAAAATGAGCAGACCGGGTTTCCCCCTGCTGAACCTGGTCCCAACCACCCCAGCCATGTCCTAGACCCTGGTTTTCGAGTGCGAGCGCTAAACCGCCGACGTCGACGCTTCTCCGTCGACCGTGGGCGAACTCGTCGTTATCGAGCATAAAAAAGGATGTATAGTGAGGCGAATGGATGTAGAGGTAATCAAAGAGCGCGGTAGGGACAAAGATGGGAACGTATGGGGTGACTAGGACGGTTTGAACGTGGAATGGGATGATCTCGACGCTCGCGTGGTTGGCTTGACACTTCTCGGCTGGCTCTCGTGGCTGTCGCGTGGGTCCCATTCCTTTTTTGTAACAATGCCGGTAACCGGTTCGCACTTCCCCGTCCCTCTGAGGCATCGCTTGCCACGACCACGCGATGCTTTTTAGCATTTCAGAGTTCATATCTGGCTTTAAACCCAACCTGTGGGTGTTTAAGCGCGCTTACCATAACCGCTGACTGGCTACAAAGTACACCTGACAGAAGAAAAAAAAAACCGCTGGCAACCTTTCCGGTTGAACAACGGGGGGTTGCATCATGTATCTATCTTATCAATCGCCTGAACCAACCTACGCAGTTCATATCTGCCTGCCCCGGTTAATGACCGAATGCGAATTTCAACATTGCGCCCGCGCAAGACGGGCATCTGCCCACCGTGGGTTACGCACGGAAGATGCTCGGCTCCCCCCGCTAAACAAGTGCTCCCAATCTCTTTTTGAAGTCGAGGATTCAGGCTTACCTGTAGCCTTTCTCTCCCGCATGCGAGCGACTGATCGCCGATAGCGTTTACGCGCGTGGAGGTGTATGAACGCGCACGCGACGCTACCGTAGTATATCACACCGTCCCTGATGAACGCACTCCACCGGTGAAGTGATACAGGGACCTACCACTTCCAGGCTAGATCCAACATCGCGTTACCACGCCCTTGGGCAGGCGTCAGACATCATGTCCTCATCAAACTCTCGGCAAAGTCCACTCACTGATCGCCGAAGGGAGAGGGGGGTCCTGATCGGCTATGTCCCGCTGCGTGTCATACCCCCCCTCCAGATGACCGCACGACTTGACTATTCGCATCGCGTTCTGTGTGCGCGCAATCCCCCATGCGCCTCTCACCCCATCTGCGACATCCCCCACTCGTTCGTCGCCGTTCGTCCGGCCGTCCGGCACCCTGCATCGGTGAACGTAGTCCAACATCCCGTCCTTTTGCGCGCGGCGATTAATCGTGTGTCCCCCCCGCTGGCATCGACGTTTTCAAATTTATTCCCGGCGCTGCGCACGAAACCAGCGCCCTCGATGCGTCGTCGGCGCGCGTGCACCGTCGATGGAACGTGGGCCCCATCCGACGGGCATGACCGTGCCTGGCCTGGCGGACGATGACACCCTTGAGCACCACAGAAAAAAAAAAAAATTAATTCGCTGGATTATGAACGGCGGTCATCCCCGGGTTGGCTGTGGCGGCGATACAGAGTCTATTTTCTGGTTGTAGCACGCTCGTACATAATATTCGCTTCACCGGCGTGACGAGTCTGACCAACACCGAGGGCACAGGGAATGGAGATGACGAGACCGTCCGTTTCGCTGACACGTTCGAATTCGGGACGGGCCACGGTTGACATGTCGACCTCGCATGGTACCGTGCCAAGTCCCCGCCGCGCAAGAATGCAGGGTTGATCCGCTATAGATCGTCGCACCCGTGTCTGCCAGACACCCTGGTTCGTCGGATCAACCTCGCCGTCATCCACACATTGCACGATAAAATAAAGATAAAAAAGGGGAAGGCAACGATGCCATAATACCCGCCCTAGCAAACAGACGCTCATCAACGGGCACATCCCCGCCGATGATGGGGTTCCATTTCGGGCGCGATTCCACATCACGGCCTCCGAGGGTGTTGCTGATGAGTGCCGTTTCCTAAATGCCATCCTAGTTGTCATCGCACGTCGTATGTTTGTTATCGACGTCGATAATCGATCATGGGTTTTGAAGCCTGCTGACGTAATACGAGGATCCTCTAAAACAAAAAATGTATACGAAAAATCACAACAGAAGCGATGCAAAATGAAACCCGAGGCCCACATCACTTTCAAGGGCATGGGAGCAGCGGCTCAGTGTCGTGTACGACGCGACGTGCATTGAGCGAGGATGGACAGGCGAAAAATGATGGAGCGAAAACAATGTGACATGATGTGCGTAAGTACTATATGTATGACTAGCACTGGGTGTATACTACATGCGTTCCAACCCGAATATTGGATGCGGTGCTGGTTGTCCATAATTGACAGGATACTCAAGAAGAAGGAACAAGACATCAAGACGGCCGACAGCAAAGCGTGCACGAAAACAAGGAGAGAGAGGAATAAAGTAATAATACACTGAGTGCGCGGTTGGCGAAAAGGGTTGCGATGACGAGCGGATTGGGAACGCCCATAGGTAATGGTGCAAGTCTATATCATGAAGGGATGCTGGAGGCTTGTCGAATTTGGCCACCGACGGGCCATGGTTGATATTGAGGGCAAATTGTCGACAGAGGTAGCGCAGCCACCTGGTACGGGTAACGTGTATGAAGCAGCGTACTATATGCAAGAATGAACAAGACGATAGAAGTCGTTCGAGAGAGACATACCTCTGAGGGGGGATTATCCAGAGGGGATCTGCGAGGAGAGGCAGAGGAAGAGGGAGAAGACTGGGAAAGGAGGGGGGGATGAGGACTGTAAGGCCGCAAGGAGGGTAAAGTATAAGAAGCCGGAGAGTCATTTCCGAGCCAGACCGGATGGGAGAGGGATGAATAATGCAGAGGGGGCTCATTGGAGTCGGCCCAGTTTCCGGGGTCATCGAAATCGCCGTCGAGATTGGTCGAGGAAGTTGGGTGGGGTTGAGTGGGATCGGCGACTGCGCGCTCGTATGCAGGCAAGTCGAGCTGGAACTCGAATATTTGCGGCTCCTCTTCGAGGGGACCGGCCTCCTCGCCCGTCCAGGTGGCGGTGGGTTGACCACTGGTCTCGTGCATGGAAAAGGGATTAAGACGGAAAACACCCATCATCTTGCGCATGGCCTTGCTGGCCTGGGTGGCGCGAAGGGGGACCTCTGTTGGAGGGGCGAGGGAGGAGCTGGCCTGGGCAGCGGGGGTTGGGGCAGAGAATTCCATGACAAAGCAATCGGCAGTAACGGAATCCTCTGGCTCAACTTTTACAGGGGGTATGCTGGCAGAGGAAGCGATGGAGGAGGCGCGTGCAGAAGGGGACGTGGCCACACTGCTTGCAGGCCTTTCGGAGTTTGATGCGGTCTCTGGATCATCGATAGTATAGAGCCCATCGCCCCAGGGATCATACTTGTGGTTCGAAGGGTAGGCGTTTTGGGTGGACGAGGCTGGGGACAAAGAAGAGGCGAGGGAAGGTGGGATGATGGGCCTGGAGGACGAAGGGTGGCAATCGGTGTGGGGAAAGAGGGTGAACGGTGAATGACGAAAGGTGGAGTTGAGGGTGACGTACGGCGGGGGAGAGGGAGGGGGAGGGGAAGAATAGGAGACAGAAGGAGCAAAATACTGGTTCGGACTCCAGGAGGAGGGGATGTGATGCTGGAAAGAAGGGTGGGTGCTGGGAGAGGACCAGGAGGAGGAGGAAGGGAGGAGATGATCGTGAGTGGGATAGGACGACCTATCGCTGGGTTGGAAACGACGCTCGGTAAACATGGGGAAGTGATCTAAAGACATCAAGGGTGATCGAAGGAACGAGAAGGGGGGAAGGAGGAGAAGGAGGAGGAGGAGGACGGGGACGGGGACGGGGACGGGGACGGGGACGGGGACGGGGTAGAGGAGAGAAAGGGACGGTATAAAAAGACTGGATCAGAAATGAAATTGAATCGGGCATTCGGACAAGGCCAGGTCGAGCGAAAAGCGATCGGGGAATCCAATCTTGACCGAAAAGAAAAGAAAAGAAAAATAGATAATATATAATGCAATGTATACTTTGAACACCCCCTAGGAATTACCTCCTACATAGTTACCTTATGTGGTGCGTGCTTCTGCAAACGATCCACCACTCTCCGGCGACCTTCCTTTTATGGAAACATGCCCGATGGACACTCACTCTCTTGCAGCAGCCCAGCCCGGGCAGACCTCCAGAGCGAGGTATGTATGTCACACGAAAACGTGACGTTATTTATTCTGCGTTGGTTTGTGCCCTGTCAGCAGCCACGATAATCGTATTAACCCGATTTGACACTGGCAGACAGTATTGACGGGTTATACTACTGATCATATCTCTTCCCGGTCTGGAATTCGGACATTACTGGCTGCTCGATGCATCGTGTAATCTCGCCATGTGATCTTCGGTGCGGCAGAGGGCTTCAATTCGCCATGGCGGATTCCTTGCCTCGTCCATGTGTCCTCCCCCTCAGATTCGCTTTTCGTTTGCCCGCCCTCTGGATCTTCTCCTCGCCGCCGCATCAAAAAACGCTCCACGTCTCGCAACACATCGTCCTCCCATCTTTCCCCCTTCCCCCCCCCCCCCTCCGTATCCAATCCCAATAAAACAGCCGAGTCGTCTGCTTTTTTCGCCAACATCTCACCCCCCGCCAGATCAAGTCCAAGTTGATCGTCCCGCCTGCTCCGACTCCGTCCACATCGCAAGATATCCATGTGCAACACGTCGCAGACGTGAATCTTCCGCGGACCTCCAGGCAGATCTCTTCAAGATCACTCCTCCTCCTCGCTCTCGATGCATCCCGCCCCTTGCTCAGAGCCTCACTCGACCCCCCACTCGAAATGTACCCTCAATCACCAACCAATCCCTCCTTGGAGACAGGTACACCCAATCCACCCCCTTTTCGCCACATCCCCATGTCCCATCAACTTCCCGTCGTCATAAGACCCGTCGACCCATCCGTCCCTCTCTCCCTAGATTGTCTCGTTCCCGTTCACCGAGGCCTTGTCTTTCGTTCCCGCTCACTCCGTTTAGGAAACCCAGCTTCGCTGTGCGACAATTCCAGAATCTCACGGATCACGACCTTATCTCCCCACTGCCACTCAATTTTACTATCCTCTCGTCGTACAGAATTCTTCCGTCCTCAAAAGTCACTCACCGTACATTTTTCTTTACCAACTCCAGTCACGCCGCGGAAGCAATAAACCTGTCTCGGATGAACTAGTATCCATCCTCGATCCCATCCAGCTTTGCGGCACTTCTTGGCGTCATGACGGCCAGGCATCGTGGCTACACTTCTTTTATTTTCTGCTCCTCGTCTATACTTTTTTTAAAATCTCCCTGGAGGGAGGGGTCACTTCCTACTCCGTGACTCACCAGGTATACGCAGATCCCCAGAAAGTCACCATTCCTCCTTGGTCCGATCATCGCGTACCAGTGTACGTGCATTGCGGGATCCGCGGACAGCCAGAAAAAGGTGCGAAGCTCTATCTCAGATCTCGCTCTCGTTCAAAAAAATGTCCTTTAGGTCAAGCGACGATCATCATAAGACGGATATATTCATTGTTATAGCCTCATGACCCTGATACAGGCGCGTCTCTGATTAAACGGCTCCAACGTACAATGATGAACACCCTGGCACTGCCTGCCTCTAAGCCGAATGTCGTCGTCCCGTAAGGAAAAAGAAAAAGAAAGAGTGTTGACAAAATCGGACGTTGAATCGGAAGTTTCCCCGGCACATCATCGCCAGCCACCACCCGCCTTGCCGGTACAGCCGTGCCCGTCCAAATCAGCTGTTTTTTTGAGTCGGAGATTACAAAAACATGCCGAGAAATGTTGATCCGCTCGCAACGTTTCCGCGATCGCAAACAGTCGACGCCTTCCGTTCCGAAGACCAACATTCCGCGCACGCCTGACGACATTGTCCGAGCCGGGGAAAAAAAAAAAGATTGCATGCCCTGGAACCTTGGGGCGTTCGCGCCACACACGACATGTCGCGTGATCACGAGGGCCATCGGGACTGTAACGTCATCGACCTTGCCATAAACGACGCGCGGGGATATCGCGGACATCCGGTCTGGTGGGCGCGGCGGCGTCTCGAGAACAGCGAACGCCTGGCGAGCCCATCCCCGCGTGTGCACACGCGAGGGGACGCGAGGTGGCTTATCGACCCAAACGTTATCAGCACGCAGTGCATACGTACACGCCCCACGTAGGCGTTCATCCGGCGTTTCCCGCTGCCGATCAATGTGCTATCTCGAAACGTCCGTCGAATTACCCTGTTCAGATGCGCTTAGACCGGAAGCAAAATAAATTTGATTTCAAGGGTCCCGTGGTGTGGGGCGATTGTAATATTATCCATATGTATGCTTTAAAGCTAACCGTCAAACCGGCGCGCACGCTGAATCCCCCAACGCGTCACCATCACGTGAGTTAAAAACCTCCGTATGGGATGATCCAAACCGATCTCTTCCCTCACTTTATCCATATCCGTGTCGTTGGGGCTATGACGAACAGACGTAGGCCAATCCGTCCACCGTGTCAAAGAACTTTTGGGTTTGGTGTGCGCGACACACGTTGTTTTGGGGCCCTTCATCTACGGGCAACGCCCTGCACGTCACATTGGACACGTAACTGTCCTTGTTCGCATCCAAGTCGTGTTCCAAACCCAGACCCAACTCAATAGAAGATCAACGCGAGGTGCTTGGCCCGCAAGTATATCGCCTTCCGTGCCTGTCTCCTCAACGTGGTCCATCGCTGTGGTCGCGTTTGCGTACGGTTCTACACGAACTTTCTACGGGCGCGATCTGTCCCCCCGTTCGTTCCAAAAATGGTCACCGATCCGAGCCAACGTTCACATCGACGTTGCACATAATTGAATGTTTTGCGAGGTCACAAATCTTGGCCATGATGTGATGTGTGGAACCGCAGTGACTCGTCTTCGGCTCGCGATCAACGAAGGGCCCTGTGTGCTGGGTCTCAACGGCTCACCACACCTAAAGCGCATGTTGTTCGGCCCAGACAACTCCGTCATCGACGGTCATGACAGCTTGCGAGAGAAAAAAGCGTCTAAAACCTGGCGATCACCTCAGATGCGAGATATGCACTGCTCGGCGTGAGAGCCGCATCACATGTCCGTCGACAAGGCGCCACCGCTCCACCGACCTCGCCACCAGCGACACATGCGCTTCCGGGCGACGAGCTCCATCTCGTCGAGCCCGCCGAGCGTCCGCGTCCCCCGCCACTCTGGCAAGTCCTCTGTCCCTTCCTCCCACTGCACGCCGGCATCGGCGCCCAGTTGGAGAAAGCAGTCGCACACGTGCGACACAGTGTACTTGCCAGCAGCGACGTAGACGCGGGCCTCGGCCGACCTGGCGAGCAACGTCTGAAGCGCACGCACGAGCACGTCGTGGGACCCATCAAAGTGCAGCAGGTCCGACATGAGCACGATGTCATAGCCCCGCAGCGGGCCAGCACGCTGCGCAAGTTGCCTAAAAAAAAAAGGCACGGGTGAGACGGCGACGTGCCGCGCAAGGAATCCATCCACGTCACACCCACAAAAGCGGGTCGGCGTCCGCGCCCCATGCGTATCCGACGTAGCGGACGTGACAAGGCGATCGGTAATGGCGTTGGTTCCTGTCGACGTTGGCTTTCAGATTGCCGAGAATGAGGTCGTCCGGATAGTCGGTCGTCACGACCAACGCGGGCGGGTGGGCCATCGTTGCCGCGAGGAGCGAGGGCAGTGCGCAGCCTGCGCCAAGCTCCACCACTTGGGGATCGTGAGTTCAGTCCGGCATCCGAGCTTTGGGCCACTCACGCCGACGACCTGCGACCGGAAGAACCCCCAGCTCGATCAGCTCCGCTAGGACGAGCGCAGGCGAAAACAGATGGTCCGCAAGCAACGTGTTCGCCTTTTGGAATAAAAAATAAATAAATAAAAATAGGGAGAGCTGAGTGCCATTATCAATCGCTGCAAGACCCACCTTTCCCTCCTAAACAGACACAAGGAGAAAAAACGACGATCGGTTGAGAATTCTATCTTGGATAGAACCTATCGATCAATCACACCTTGGGAGCCACCGTGAGTATCAAGGGGCCATATTGGACGTGCCCCGGGTCCTCGGCCGTCTCCACCTCCAGGATCGTGAGCGCATCGGATAAGATGTCTTCAGCGTGGGCATCCATCTCTTCGCAGCACGACGAACAACACAACAGACCTCCACGACCTATATTCAATCTCCGCGACCCATTTCATTCAACGGTCGCTCCGCGTGAGCGGACGGCAAATCCCAGAAGTCGAGCGTACGCCCCCCACCAACCGGCCCCAAGACATGGAGCCGTCCCACAGCCCTCTCGTTCCCTGCATTTTTTTTTTCGGACGGACGTTGGATACGGCAGCGTTATTCCCTGTGCGAATGTACATATATATAAACCCCTTTGGTGCTTCATCAAACACCGGCCATCGTGGATCAATCAATCACCCTCCGGACGTGCACAACGCTGAGGCTATACCGATTCGGCATCCCGGCGAGCTGCCACCGGGGACGCGCCGCACACGTGGACACCGCCCCGTCGCGTTCCCATGCGCCGGACGTCGAACCGTCCCACCGGATACGAAGAAGAAAGAAAGAAAGAAAGAAAGAAAAAAAAAAGAAGTCCGACGGAAGACCTGCCAGGTGCGCATCATTGTCATTGATCATCGTTTTTTGCACGCTGTCACGGGATCTCGTTTCGCCGACGCCCAGCATCCTGCCCGGAATGGCGCCCCTCGCGCCGGAAGCGTCTGCTCGCTTTCCATTCCAGGGGTGTGGTCGGACGACGGATGCCCACATCGTTGTTTCTCGTTCGTGCCACCATCAGCCAGGGCACCGCGTCGCAATGACATCGCGTCCGTATCACGCTTTGATATGAATGACCCCGACGTCGTTGTGTCGGTGCTAACGACCCTGCAAGGCATGTTCGTCCGACCAGCAAGGAGGTGGCGGCGGGCATCCCGGCAAAGTTAGATTGCCAGTCTCATCATTCCTAGAATGCACACGCCTTCGTCGTATTCGTCGACCGCGCAATCGGTTCTTGTTCTTGGGTAATCCTACCCCCCAGATTCGACTCGACCACACATACAATCTAGACGCAGACGTCTACCCGGTCCCACCCGCGCTCGTAGTCGGACCGAGCGCAATAGCGTCCCGAGGAGCACTGCACGATATTCATCACACATGTTCAGCCACATGGGGGCCTTCGTGGATCCCACGCACCGAGCCTTCGTCCAAGGAGGCACCAACACCAAAAATGTCAACAGAGAGAAGCACGAGAACCCCCTCGTCCCACAGCTCATACAAAACCACCGCGGAAATGAGCCGTCCGTCCAATAGGCCACATCGATCGTTGATCTCGAGAGGACCCAAAGACGCGCCCGCCGTTCTGGTGGCACGGGACGGTACATACTGTACGTTGTACAAACGTGCGATAGAGAGATACAAACTCAGGGCTTCATCTCCGAAGTGCTCGATATCCGGGTACACCGAGGCGTTCCTGTGTCAGGGGGAAAAGCGAAGTCGAACTGGCTATACACTCTCCTGGATAAGTGCAGAGCCTCGTTGGTAAACGAAACCAACCCATTCCTTTGGGTGGTAGAAGGGAACGTGGTCCGACCATCACTCCCTTATTGTACCGCGAAAGCTGCTCGGCGTGTTTCAGCACAAGCACGTTTGCGGAAATGCGCGTACTTGTTCCTCTCCGAAACGACGCGTTGCACGGCTGTTTGCGAGGGAAATTTGGCCGGAGATCCGACTAGGAATGCGTTTTCTCTCAATCCCACGCACGTTCGTGCTGAACGCGCAAGCGCTCGGATCACAAGTAATGGCCATACCGCAAACACGACAAGCCATTCATAACCCCTAGCACACGCGCTGATCTAAGATTGCTATCCCCTCCAGAAGTCGGCGTGAAGAATATCAGAAGTCACCGAGGGCTAACAAAGCAACCTACCTCCGTCGGAGGTGTATATACCCCTGGTGATCCAGATAACGGAGGAGAGAGAGAGTCCCCGCAATCGACGGCACCACTGCAATAACGCAACTTGGACAGAAACACAAACATCGGAGATGGCCGCCCGATTCTTACGAGAGTGCACGATACCAGCGTGAGATCAAAGCGAAGGGTATTTCCACTGCGGTGGCGCGTTATTGGAGCGATGGATCGAACGACACCGCAAGACATTGCACGCCATCATGGTCGTCAAGCAAGCGCCGTCTATCATGGAGAGTGTGGCGTACCTCTTACAAATTTCTCCCCCGTACCATCGTTGCTGCGCATAGTCCTTGTTCGCCAGAGGAAGCCTGATGCAACGAACGCGGACGGCGTGATTTTAATCACGGCATCTAGCCACGGTCAGCTTGATCGGTGTACTACAGCTAGATCGGCACTAGTGCTCCGTCCATGAGAGAACGCGTCAAGAGAAGCTTTACGAATTTCCAACGGTCTTTGCAACCAAGTCCTTTGATGTCGGAGTCCGCCGCGAGAGCGGGGGAACGTTACATCTCGATAACAAGCAAAACCGAGTCAAAAAGTAACACTTAATCTCCGTAGAGCTCAAACTCCCAAGGCATTCTAGTGATAGGAGCGGATTCGCTCAACCAGATCCTTCGTAAACGACAGCTCGCAAAGATCTTTATGGACGCGAGATGGGAGTACGTCCCAGAAGGCAAGGGGACCTGGTTGGACGGTTCTCCCATCTCCGCCGGAGGATGTTCATCATCATCATCGACAGATTCGTTCGACGTCCGGATATGCGCCAACGAAGCAAACTGAGGAACGAATTTCGCAAGATTGAGCGTGACGGTCGACCATGCGGTCAGAGGGCTCGACGAGGGCGGCGGAAATGCAAGGGGAAGATGGAGCAACGGGGACGTGCCGGGGTTACGGACGAGCCTCGGCGATTTCTAGAAAATAGGCGCGTGAGTCGCGGATTGGCGCATGTGCGTGCGAAGAAGAAGAAAACGGCAGCGGCGGGGGGGGGGGGGGGGGGGACAGCGAGAGAGGTGTGCACCTGAAAAGTGGAACAGCGGACGATGCCTTGTCGGCCCGCCTTGTCGACGATGCCGACTTCAAACGACCAGTCCCTGCCCAAATTACGTACTTGGATGTGCAGCCAGGCGTGTTTCAGTCCAAGAACTCTGTCCCCGGAAGACGCTCCTGGCAGCGCCGAGGGAGGACACTGAATGTAAGTCCTGCGCAGAGTCGGAGATTGGATGTGAAGCACAGTTTGGTTTAGTTCATGCCCGCTGCTCATCTCGGCGTGATAGTCGCGAAAAACGGACGGTGTCGCTATCAGAACAGCCGGTGAGGGTGGTGCAGGGAGCGAAGTAGAGTCGTTGAGAAGGTGAATGAAAGAATCCGAGGGGAGGCTATCGTCGACGTGGACTGCAAACAGCCCCAGAGGTTCGCTGCCCGTGGACGAGAACAGGGAAACGACGTCGGGCTGGACGGATCTCGCAAACATCTCGTCCGTGAGCGGATTTCAAGATCACGCCGCAAATGAAAAGTGCCCGAATCAATCGGCGAGGACAGGGTGTGTTAGCATTGCCTAAAGAAGGTATATACTACGGGTACTACGGTCTCGTACGGTATCGATCAGCAAACGCATAAAATACACACAGCAAAGATTCGAAGGAAAAACCTTGTCAGCAGCTATTCAGGACAGGCATGCTCTCACGCTGTTCTTCAACATCCTCAACAGTTCTCGCTTCTTATATGGGTCATCCGGGAGTTGCAAATCCCCATTCGCCAGCGAAAACAGAAACTTGAAATCAGCCTGCAAAACAAGGGAAAGCTTCGACGCAAGTTGTTTCTTCTTGCCCTCAATTCGCGCCTTGAATTGTTTCGCAAAGTCCTCTGAGATCACCTCGGCTCGCGAAACAACTTCAGAAGGCACCCCGGCTAAGCTGGCGACGTGGGTACCAAAGGAAGAGGCAGCGACGCCGTCAACAAGTTTGTAGAGAAAAATAAGCTGTGTTCAAATCGGTGAGTTTTGTAGGGAATAAGAGAAAGCGGAACCTACCTTCTGTTGCTCATCATCCAAACTGGTCGACATGTGCATATTCCTGATGTTGGGATGGTACGCAAAGTCGTCCGTGAGCGAGCCATAGTGAGTGGCGAAAAAGGCTAGAGGAAGGGTGCGCGTAGCAAGTTCATGCAGAACGGCCTTTCCAGACAATCCGTAAGCAAGCGAAACCGGACAAGAAGAGTGAGCTTACACCAGCAATAGCCATTCCGTCCTACAGGGCATAAGCGCTAGTCCGTTTCGATATCTGGACAAGTAAACTTACATAGGTCGAGGTTCCTCTACCCAACTCTAGACAGAGGTATTAGTCTAGCACATTGAATACTTGGAAATCTTACCATCCAGAATCACCAGCGATCGGGGAGTTGCGTCGCGCAAAATTTTACAACTATGCGGGCATAAGCCAACCATTGCCTCGGCAGAGCCGAAAAAAGCTCACCATTCATCCAATTCAACTTTGAAAGTGCTCGCATTGGAAAACATGTTGTCATACGCCCCCATGCGCGTTAGGATTGCATCTACGGGACAAAGACTATCGGTGGTTGGATAAGAAGTCATTGGAAATCGCAAAGCATATTACTACGACCCACCGAGCGGATTGAGCGGGGACACGCATTCCAAGCTGTGCCATGATCTACGAAAATGTCAGTCTCACTTTCACCGTGGACACGAAAATTTCATACAACGCCAGTTGCCGTCATTCTCATGACCTAGATATTAACAATCAGCCGATAGCCCCAGGTCCATTCTTGCGAACTTACGGTAGATTTACCGCTGCGCGCACAAACAGCCACTGAGCAATAAAGAAAAATGGAATAATCGGATACGTACCCCATGTTCGGTCCTACAAATGTGCTTTAGCAACGCATGGCTACGACAAGGATATTGACGTACCTGTCAACAAGGCAATCCTTCCTACATCTCCACCAAGCTTGATATCATTGGATACAAAGTTCGTCTTCAGTTCCGCCAAGGCGGGATGCCTCAGACCCTTGAACTCGATAAACGCGGCATCCCCGTCCACGAACTCGGGTCTACATGAAGGCTCTCCGATTGCAACAGAGGCCTTGGCTAATGAGAGCAAACAATCCAATTCGGCAAGAACACGGACGGCCCGAAGCCACACTCCACGATCGGTATCAAATTCTTCATAGAGCCGTCCCTTGAAGTCTTTGATGGCAGTTGTGCGGTTCTCGCGTGCTTCCTTCAATGACCGGATGGTCGGTTGCAAGGAAGGCACTACCCAGCGCTTGGCGGCCTGACAACTTTGTAAGCGGACAGACGGCATAGCGGAATGGTCAGCCCACCTTAGTGGCACCGCTCTTTACCCAGTCGTCCGGAATATTTTTCTGGTCGACCTTCGTTTGAACGAGATAAATTTCCTGAGCCCACTCGTTAGTAGCGTTCAACGATATCGCACTCGACACTTGCCTTGTTCCCTGTCCCACTGTGCCACCAGGATAAGGAACATCTGCAAAGAGGTGAGCGCGAGCGATCCGCCACGACATCTCGTGCTTACCCTAATTTCTTCTCAAACTTCTTCAATTGCCCATCAAGCTCCTTCTCTAGGTTCGCGATTTCTTCCATCACACCGTCATAAACCTCGTCCTTCCCGTCCACGGGAAGTAATTCGTCCGTTTCTGGATTAAATCAGAATTTGATATCTCAGAAGCCATATTGTCTACCTCGGTCGATGGTGAACCGCGACTTTACATTCTTCAAGTGAGGCGTAAGATCTGGCGCGGATCTCAACAGGCCCAGTATTGTCTTGGATGCGAAAGACTCAGAATTGTCTGCTAGGCTCACAAAGCCTTCATTAAGCTTCTTGAATGCCTGGGACGGGATTCACGTCAATAAAATAGATCCGACGAATAAGTACGATTCACTTACAGAAAGCACCTTGGTGAAGTCCTTCACTTTGCAATTTTTCGCATGTACGCGGGAGACTATACGTTCAAGATCCGGGAGACCTTTCACCAGGTTAGTAAACTCCTCCTCAAATCCCCCGTGGTCAATCAATTCTTGAACAGCGTCAAGTCTGCCAAGAAACGGACATTAAGGAAGTAAAAAAACATAACGAAACTGATTAATCACCGATCATTGATATCTTTCGCATCACGCAAAGGAACACAGAGCCATATTCTAAAGAGTCTCTTCCCTATCAAGCGGATGTTGGGTCGGAATTTGGTCATACCGAAAGCAAGAATGGACATACCAAACGGAGTGATACATCTACTCAGCAGTTTGTGCAACGAACCTTCATCTGTACCTTCGTTATTTTGTAACACCTACCAGATCTATGAGCGGTCGTTGCCAAAGGAAGATGACTTCGTCTTTTCACCTCAACGTGACTGAGAGTTTGCCCGTCCAAAACCAGATTCCGTCCTCTTTTCATAGGGTCATAGATGTTAAAGTTCTTCATGGTCAACAGGTCTTTGTCAATGTTGAGTTGGCGCAGATACCACGCCATCGCTCCCAGAGCCTCTATAGCGGGACGACAACTAGCCATATCTCGGATAGTGCCCGGTACGGCCCCATTGAGTATGCCGTCCTCATCCATGGATACATCCTCTTCTCCAGGGAACATTTTGTTCAACTCAACAAAAGTCTGCTCATACGTAAAACCTTCAACATCGCGAAGACTGGTCCACAGGCACGAGGACGGCAAGATGGCTTTTAGAAGGCGTACTGTCGGGACGGACAGATTGCCCTTAGAAATATCGATTCCAATCAGAAAACGGTCGTAAAAGGGGGGCGGAGATTACCTTTGTGAATATCACCTCCTTTGGTCGCAGCTGCCTAATCATCGTTTCCAATTTTGTGAAACAAACGTCATCATCGAAAAAACTCAAGTTGAACTGTGAAGTTGCGCTGTCCAGCACACATATGCCAAAGCTGCTGTTCTTGGTGCTGAGATCCTCACGAATAGAGATGCAATGACCAGCCTGTTCATCCGTAAGAAGTTCCTCATCGACGAGGGTCCCATTAGTATAAACTTTATTGAGCTCTCTGTCGGCATGTTAATTCTAATATGGAATCAATGTACCGCAACATACCTCCGCACGATCTTATCCTTGCCCTTATCATCAGCAGGTTTACCTTTGGATTTGGCCAACCGCATTTCTGCTCCAAGAGCAGTCTCAGATTGGTCAACCCGACCAACTTTGTAGCCTGTATGAGGACAGTTAACCGAGTAGACCGAATAAACGAGTGATTCTCACCTTTTCCAAGAAATTTACTACATCGTAATTGAGTCTTCAGTGGCTATATGCGTCGTAAAGTAACACTTACGCGGCCCAGAAATTGAACGACGTCTCAGGAACGCCAACCTGCGGGGTTGTTGGAAGAGTAAAGAGCGTTTACCAGAAGGCTGCGCACCATGGACATCTTGACGCGTTGAGTAAGTTTTAAATCAAACTCTCTGTGACCGGTTCGCGCATCTTCTTCATACAACTGTGGCCAAGTCAACTTATATAAAACACCTGCGTATCCCTACGCACCTCCAAAAATTTTCTACGATATAGGAACGTGATTCAGCGGTCCAAGGAAAAATAAAGAAACCACTGTACCCTTTCTGGAAGAACAAGATCTAGAAAACAAGTCAATCACATTAACAAATAGATGAGTGAGAGATGGAAATACCGTATCGAAATGGTTTTGTTTTATCTAAATAGCATAAGCATCGTGGCGTACACACTAAAACGTGCAATCCATACCTCCCAGAACTAAAAGGAGAGCTGTGATTAAAGTCAACTCATCCATTTCTGACAGTGACCTACCTGCTTTTCGAACGGGGTGAACTCGGCCCAAGCCTTCTTCGGAATATACAGCGTACGAGGGTCGTATCCAGGTTCGCCTGGACGAGTACCATCTTTCTGCAGGCTTGTTAGGTAAAGCAAAACGCTGTCGCAGGGAAAACCTACATCTCTTACGTCTGCCAAGAAACCGAACGGATCCTCTGCGGCTTTCTTCTCCGTCTTCTTCTCCTGGGAACGCTGTTCGGCTGCGGTCAAGAAAAGGGAAGTAGCATTGTTGGCATCAGGATCTTCGGTAGGTGCCTTCTTAGGAGGTGGGCGTCTAGTGGTTGACTTCTTTGATTTGGGCTCCTCGTCATCCTCGCCCGCATCGTCATCGTCATAATGGGACGAACGTGACGAACGTCCAGATGACATTCGAGGAACACTCCCTCGGGAAGAAGCCCGGGATGACGAACGACCACCTGTTTCCTCCTCGGACTCATCAGGGACGACAAAATCGTCATCGTCAGCAACGAAGCTGGAACGTGACGTATGTGCTAAACAAAAATAATTACGACAGAAATAGACGAGTACATGAACAAGCACGCACAGCGTTTTACCGGTGGTTTCCGGAACCTTGATAAACGCGACCCAAATGAAGGGGTGTCAACTTGCTCTTCGTCGGAGGAGAGCACTGTGATGCGTGGTTTCTTGTTCCGACCTATGAAGATATGCGCTGTCAGATAGGCTTTCGGCAAGGCAGCGTGAGACACAAACCTCGTGAGGGGGATGACTTTCCATGGTAATCAGGAGAAGAGGTGCGGTACACAGGTGATTTAACGAGGGTGCTTTCCTCCTGGTCGTCGTCTGAATCTGCAATGACAATTTTGCGTTTGTGGCGAACGCGCGACTGAGCGGAAATTAGGCCGCAGCGGGCGAGATAAATTTAAGCGCGCTTACCTCCTTGGGTTTGGATGGTGACTTGGCTGATTGCTTGTCTGGGAAAGCATCCACGTCGACAAGGTCGCTTGTTGGAGGGGTGTCTCTGACGTTGCTCTCGACATCAGACGACAAGTTAGCTGACTTTGACTTTGGCTTTGGTGTCGCCACAGCAGCTGCCTTGCTAAAAAAGTTGATGAGACTCTTTTGTTTCAGGTTCTCTGAAGAGGGCCGTTTTTCTTGCAGCGGCATGGTGGACGTCGAACGCGACGTTCAAGTTCGACGCGTCCTCGGCAATGATCAGGTCGTGGCGCGTTGTTGTGGCATGTTTGTACAGTCCAAATATGGAAGGTGGCATCTTGTGTTGGGTAACGTGATAAATTTAATTACGTGCGTGGATTAAGCGTGACGACCAATTTAAACATAATAAGAAGGGGGTCCCACCTTCGAGGCGATACTTGCTCTGTCACTCTCACACCACCCCCCCCTTACACTCGTTTTGCGTCCCGTTCGTTATGTTCCCCCTCGTCCCCCTCGTCCCCCTCCTGGCCGCGCTGCTGCCCACTGCACTTGCCGCGCAAGGGGCTACTTGGTGGCACATTCTCCTATTCTCGCGTATGGCCCCTCTGATTCCCTTCTTCGCAGTAACATCACAAATCCCTGCTCGTCTGACTTCCCCTGTTGCAGTATGCTTCATATCGATCACTACACCGATTGATGCTTATCACGTCTTCTTAGGTGAATATGGCTTTTGCGGCAGTGGTTATGTCGGTCCAACCACTTTTTTCTCCCGCGTGCCGTGCTGATGGTTCCTAGTACTGCCTTGGAGGGTGCGACCCCCTTAGTTCTTACACCCTCAACTCTTGTCTTCCGAATCCCGTATGCCAGAGCGCCAACGTGAGTCAAGGCACATCATATGCCACACCTCTATTTGATCGTCGGCTCAACCGTCCAGTACACGCTCTCCGACACCTCCCGCATCCTGTCCAACTACACCTATTTCGATGGCAACGCAAGCGAATACGGTTGGTCTGATCACCCTCATGAAACTCAAATTCACGCTGTTTTCATTCAGACTGGGTAATCCAAGAAGGCTCCATTCTCAACACGACATCAAATGGAGAGGCTGCTATTGCTCTCACCCTTACTGAGCAAGGCGGTGGCACTTTACTGTCATCCACCCGTTACGTTCACTATGGCACGATCACTACACGAAGTTGGTCTGATCCAACCTCCCTCTATCTCATCTAACCCGCCTTTCCAGTCAAGACGGGCCGTT
Source organism: Boletales sp. KT-2023b (assembly GCA_038089675.1). Classification (NCBI taxonomy): domain Eukaryota; kingdom Fungi; phylum Basidiomycota; class Agaricomycetes; order Boletales; species Boletales sp. KT-2023b. The sequence continues at coordinate 27,529 of JBBPLE010000099.1, forward strand.
GGGCTGGTATCGTGACTGCATTCATCACCATGAGCAGTATCAAAGACGAGATTGATTGGGAGTTCCCTGGTAACCAAACTACCCAGGGTCAGACCAACTATTTCTGGCAGGGCGACATTCGTAAGTTTGTTAATTATATTGTATCCTCATCTCCCATTCACACGGATCTCGAAGCTACCGTCACCAATGGTGTCATCGAATATGGTCTTACGGATACGTATGAAAACTGGCACGATTACACAGTATGCCTCATCAATGCATCAAGTGCATTGCCATCTCACCGCCCTCACCACAGGTCAATTGGACACCTGAATCCCTCACTTTCCTCGTTGACGGCAATGTCACGCGTACTGTCCTCGCCGCTGATTGCATTGACAATGCTACCGGTGTTAGCCAATACCCCAATACTCCTAGCCGCATCCAGCTCAGGTAAGGCGTCATGGAATCAGTCATATGCCTGAAAAATAACACGTGACATCTTAGTCTTTGGGCCGCTGGTATCTCATCAGAGCCCGCGGGTACGATCGCATGGGCTGATGGCATGGTAAACTGGAGCGACCCCGATTATGTGTCGGCCGGTACGTCACACACTCTTCCATCGCCCTTGCCAGAGCTCACATCCATCCAGGCCACTTTTACGCGCTCTTCCAATCCGTATCCGTGCAATGCAACGACACCACGTCACCCGGTCCTGGCGTCACCTCATATGTCTACGGTGCCAACTCGTCTCTGGACACGCCGTCCATCAGTTTCTCCAACGCCTCAACCATGCTCAACGGTGCAGTCTCACTTTCTGGCGTCAACGGCAACCACGCCCTCGTCGTTGCTGGCATCCTCGCGCTCACCCTCGTCGCTCACCTGTTTTGATCCTGCTAAACTTTTCTTTTCTCGATTTCTTTTATATCTTCGGGTTCAGCTTTGCGTTAAACGTTTGGTTACCTGCTTGGGATCATGATACGCGCTCTCGTCGCTTTTGTTCGGCCACCTTACCCCACAGACACAGACGATCACCTGCAGACAGTTTTTTTTATATATGACTGGCCAACACTGCAATCATCTGCGAATCTCCGGATAGATATTTTCGCCCACACACGTACCCACATTCTATCTCCCCGCTTTATTATCTAGTCTGCTTGCGTATAAACCGTCGATGCCGTGCAAATGATGTTTCGCTTCACCTGGATTATATCCCACTCGTATAGTGTATGAGACCAGGACATCACGAAGTTGAGACATGCATCTAAAACCATACAAGCATACATACAATTAATGGTTACAGCCGTTTATACAAGTCCAGTCCCAAGTTATACAAAAGAATATACATGATTCCATATCATCACACTGACGAGACAACGCAACGGACGGAATCGAGCTTGAGGTTATCGCGTGACGAACAAGGTGGGAAGTGAGAGTAATGTTTTCGATCGTGGTTGCAGCGAGCATAAAAGCATCTTGACGGGTACGTGGAATTCTAGTGAGAGCGCGCTCCGACAGTCCTAAGCATACGAGGTATACGTGTTGGCGCGACCGAGGAACGAGTGCGGTGTGCGTGAAGGCTTCCACGGTCGACCATCATGGCTCCAACTAATGTCACATCGAAAAAAGAAGCGTGGACATAGGCATCGATTACTCACGTCGAACTTGTCGCAGAACTAGACCTGGAGATGGCATCCGATATAAAGGGCCTCATATGTGCTGGGAAAGGTTGTGGAGCAAGAGGGGTGTCGCTAGGTAAACCTGCACTGTAGCGAGAATCGTGTATCCGACCATTAGTGGGGAAACGCGAACCGATATTGAAGGGCATAGCGAATGGGTTGAGGCCGGTATCAGGGGATTTGCCGTGCCCGATGAGTGACCCAGAGAGGAACGGAGCGGACCTCGTATGCGTCGATGTGCCTGCGTCGCAAATATAGTGAACTTCAATCGGATGTCCGACATATGACTGGCGTTGCAATGCCTCTTTCGCTTCTTGAGCACTCGACACGTTCACGTATTCAACCATGGCTGTAATGACCATGTCCATGGGACCGACAGACGAGGACCCGAGAATCTTGATGTCTTTGATGGGACCAAACGGATAAAAAAGTGGATGCAAATCTGATACCTGCGTGAACAATATGGTAGATAAGTTGGACACCAGCAGCCTCGAGGTCGGTACGTGGGCAAGTTCCCAGTGTTTGCTTATCTGGTCCTCTGATCCACCAGGGATGGGGCGAGGCACGTCGGGTTCAGACATGGAAGGTGTGGCAACGGCGAGCATCATCGTGCGATCTGCCCCATCCAAAAAACCTACGAAAGAGTCAGTTAAGTGACACAGAGTAAAGCTAGAATGAAGGACCTTGAGAACGCTGGACTACTGCCCACGAGACGTCGAGCATATGTCCCCTATAAAGCATGTTGAGGATGCATTCAATGGAAAACAGGGCGAACGACAACTTTATCTGAGTGCGGGACAAGGCATCCATGGCAACTTTGGCTTGCTGATGGGTCGACATGACGATAAAGCCACGCCTGCGAGAAGCGCTGTCCAGGGTGGCCAGAATGACGGCGTGAGTCACAATTCCGAAGGGCTCGAAGATCTTGGCAAATTCGGCCCTGGTGTCGAACAGTGGAGCTGAGGGTTTTGCGCGGACAAAGCACTCACTTTGTGAGGTCGAACGGTAAGCCGAGTACATAAAGATTCCGACGGTGATCTCCGCCGGAAGGATGCGCTCGCGAGTGCGTTGCGGACGGGGCAGAAGGCGAAACAGCGCTTTAAAATGCACTATGAGTCAATCCCATCAAGCGTTCCTACATCCAGCACTTGCTTTTGTTTTTCAACCTGCCGACCAAGTCCTTCCCGCGAGTCCCTGACAGCGGATAAGCAACATCACCACGAATCTAGGAGCGTACTCCCCTGTTCTGTCCCGGCGTGACGGCATGCATCGCCGGATCTTGAGATTGCGGGGGCTGGCCTGATGTCGGGATGAGCGCATCGCGTTGCCTCAGTGATTGAACCCTCTTACTGCACGTATCGACATTGACTTTAAGATTGGGTCACCTTCTGTCCGAGATGTACTACACCACTGAAGCTTACCGGTGAGCTTTGATTGGTCGGTATCGCGATTCATTCCAAAGTTTCCCCAGCGGGAAGGAAGAAAGAAAAAGAAGAAAAAAAGGAGTACGATAATGTAGAAACCCGAGCGAGATTAAAAAGGACGTCCAGCAGGCAAGGGAGAGAACAAGAACACGCCTTTGACCGAATGGCTGCCAAAATTTATGCGACGCGTCAAGATCACGTGCCATTGATTTTTCCTTGGTAGATCTAGGCATCGCTTAGTCAGCGCTGATCATGAAGGGCTGCCTCCGACATTGACCTCACTGCACAAGGTAGGATACCATGACCCCATCTGGCCCCTTATCTTCAGTGAATCTTGCACTAAATTGGCACGTAAAACAGTGTCATGTATAGAAATCTATTATATTCCTCTTCCCTACCTCCATCCACGCAAGTAGCCCTGAAACTTGCGGGATACGAGACTGTTGACGACCTTTCGAGTGTCTCAGCTGAAACGCTGTCCAAAGGTGAGATGACGCATGTACACCACCTCGCTTTGCTTATTCTTTTTTTTTTCCGCGTTCGTACTATCAAGAACTTGGCATCGATATCGCTGACTCCCAAGCTTTGATCAGCGCGACGCAAGCTCCAAAAGGAGTACCCTTGAGCCAGTCTGTGGCCTCATTGTCGCGGAGAAATATTTTGGAATGCAGCTGCCTCGCTGTGAACAAAATCCTCGGGGGTGGGCTTCCACGAGGATACATATTGGAAATATCAGGTCCCCCGGGCAGTTTCAAAGAATCGCTCGCATTAGATTTCGTGCGAACTTTTGCGGAGTTTGAGGAGGATATTATATTCGTTGGTGAAGCATCTTTTGATTCCCCTCCTCTCTGGCGCTAAATTGTCGGTCGCATGCTAGACTTGCAAGGAATGACGAGCCCAAAGGCCATTTCCGAGGTTCTCGTAGGTAATTTGTGCATTTGTTTGATGCGAAGATTGGTGGGCATTTCCTTCCACAGGCGTGGCCTCGCCTTATGGCCAAGAATTGATACGCTATGCTCGGCTTCATACGTTACCTGATCTTCTAATATTTTTGCATAACCTTCTTTCGGAGCTCCGCCCAACAGTGGGTATTGCAAATTACTAACCATTGATCAGAGGGAGCTGAACCCGCTGATGGAAGACGGGATTGCTTGTTTTGAACTCCATTTCTTTCCCTTTTCAATCACGTCCGGATCTCCCCCCATCCAGGAAGAAAGTTCTATTGGGCATCATACGACAAACACTTCTTCAGGCATGTGTATCCAATAATTTGACTGTAGGTAAACGCACATTCTCCGCTCAAGTAAGGTACTTTACGTGTCTGCTAGATCGTCGTCACGTCGCAAATGGCAACAAAGATGTTTGCCGCAGATGGATCAACAGCCACGTTCGACACTGGAGCAAAGGCTGTAATGATGCCTCAGCTGGGTTCTCGAGTTTCTTTTTTTTTCGATATTGATCGTGGTTTGACGAAAGCGAAACTTGCAGGATCCGACTATTTGCCCAGTGGACGGTCGTTCCGTCTAGTGATCATACCACACTCGAGAGTAGGAGGGTAATGTGATGCCACTTCTATATTGGAGTATGGACTGATTCCATTCCAGAGTTGTTCGCCTTCTCGCCTGCCCTAGCGGAGTGCGCCTAGATGACACCTCACAAGAGAACTACATGCTAGCTAGTACAATCACCGTGTAATATGATGCGTGGAAAAGATCTGAAAGATCCATAGCGGATATGGAATGGGTGGCCCAAACAAAGCTATTCGATGACGAAGTCCTCCCTGGTAATAATGTCCTTCGGCGTTACGATCATATCTACCTTCCAATCGTGGTCCGTGACAGGGACTTGCCCTGCCTCGAGCAGTTGTTGATGAAGGGACAGGGCAACTGACATTTTTGTATGAGTAAGCTGGTAAAGAAAAACGTAATGATAAAGCTACCCAAAAGAGGTCGTGGTCGTTTGGCGGCGCCGACATAAGTCGAGATGAAGTGATCATAATAGCCTTTGCCATGACCCAACCGTGATAGCGATGCATCAAACGCAACGCCTGGCAATTTGGAACGGGCGGATTCAATTACCACTGCCTCGAGGTGGAAACCACTGACCGGGCATAATGATCAAGTCGAGGTTTTCACAGAAATCATCCAAGACTGGTAAGAAAGAGATTGAGCGTGTGGAGGTGTGTGCCGATGAGGCACCGGTCACACACCGCTCTGTCGTTTTCCGCCTGCCCATTCCGGACTTGGTTCAGGGATGCCCCACAAGCCAGCAGGGAGCGTCCGACGGTCTTCCTCATCGTACAGCCTCACGAAATCCATCTGCCCGTCCTTGGAGGCAAGGCTTGGCACGAACAATTTTTTCCCTGCGGTTGTGGCTATAGCCCAGCACGCACGGAAGCGGGAGGCAAGGGGGACGCCGTACTGTTGTCTGTGAGGACGTTCGAGATCAGTGCCGTCGTCTGTGCCTCTGCAGCGGGCATGCTCAAGTAGCAGCTGATCGTCGTCGACCGCTGAAAGGCCGGAAGCGCGATGAGCTTGGCCACGATCGCCTCTGCTGATGAGAACGCATTGTCAGACCGACGTCCAGCGCCAAACGCCCCCCACGTTACTCGCATTGAGACTGCACGTCCGCCTGGGTGAGATCCCGAAACGTTTTCGTCACGGACGTGCGAAGTGCTTTTTTAGCGGACTTGAGCGCCGTGATCGACATGGTCGGGTGTTGCGGCAGGTGGGGAAGCCACGATGCGATGCAGAGGGAAGAAAAGGAAGAATATCCCACCCCCCCCGCCGCATCTTCTGCGTCTGTGTTGGCTAAGGACCGACAGTCTGGCTCGGCATCGATCGTGGCATTATTGATCTCCAACCACCAGTGTGGCCTGTGCAGCAGGGGCGTTTAACGACCGCCTGGCCACGGAACGGTCGCGCTGAACATCAACAGCGTCGGGCATCGTCGACGAGCATGCAGCGGACGGCGCCAACGTCATCCCCCACCAGCCACGGGCCACCGCGTGAACGCCGCAGTCGTGCACCCGAATTTTACGGATTCGTCGCCCTGTCGTCTACGTCAGTTTCGTTCATCGTCTACCTGCTCTGGGCACTCTTGCCCGACGAACACATCCGCGGGCTAGGCGTTCGATGGTATCCCAGTCGGTATGCAAATTTCACCGTGTCAGAAAACGTTATTCACATAGGCGCGGACAGGGAATGGTCGCTACTCCTGCCCGCATATTCCGTCGTGTTGGTCCTCCTCACGTACTTTGTGTATTTTTCCCTCGCACTAGCCCATACGCCCTCATTTAGTGACGTGAGCGCTGTCGTCGGTGAGACAAGCACTATGTACAAATCGCGGCATATTCGCGGGCTCATCATATTCTCATTTGACAGACAGCCAGGGCCGTCTTCCTGACCCCCTCACAAATAATCCGTACCTCAAGCACGCCGATACGACCATCGTCCCAGAGCTATATGATATACCCATCGGAATTGTGAATCGTGTGCTCTATGGTCCCAAGATGAATGTGGTACACAGACGGTCTCGTTTAAATAGTGGCACGAACGCCGAGTAACATGGAATGCTGTCGTGCCATAGCGCATAACACCATAGCGGGATTATAATGGTCATAGGGTTCAAGAAATCATCACATCCCGAGCCATCGGACCGCCTAAACGTCGTTGGGCAATTCATGTTCCCCGTACATCGGATATGCGCCGTCCACGTTCGTATAATTCTGCGACCGACTCGACCCAAGTTCGTCGTAATCATCGTCCGAACCGGTCGACAATGAAGACGTCGTCGTCGTCGAAGACATGCTCGCCTGCAACGTGATGGCGGTGCGTGAAACGCCAACCGTCACAGACGGTGATGTGTCTTGGCGTGGCCAAGCGTGTTCATGAGGTGACGGGTTGTGAGGTATCCATCTATACCTGGATGGCTGCCGTCCCGCGTCGTGCACTTGCGTCACCATAGGCTCCTCAAACCCAACCGTAAAATGAGGTCCGGAAAGTATGTCGGGCGAGGTGGGATTTATTCCATGGGTGCGTAGGTGTCGCTTGGCGTTGGATCGAACTGCGAAGCTTTTTCCGCAGTTGGGTACGATGCATTTGTACGCTAACCGCAAGTTCGTTCGTTCAGCCAGTCGCTCGTCGACGACGCACAAAAGAGGCACTTACGCTTGGCACCCGAGTGGGTATTCATGTGCGTTGCCAAGCCACTCGGTCGCGGAAACATCTTTGGGCACTGTGGACACTGATGCATCTTCGACTTCTTCTGTTGCTTGCCACCGGATGACCTTTGGTCGCCGGGACGATGATTCGCGGGGCTGTGTGGTGATGGGAAGGGAATACTGCTGGAGGTTGGCGCTGGCACGCGGATCTGGCTCGTTTGGGTTCCCTTTTCACTGTCGTGCTGAAACCTCATGCCGGGACCCTGCAACCTTGCACTCCCGAAAGAAATCGAGGATTGGGGCGAGAATGTCGACGAAGGGGACGACGACTGGGCGAACCCTGACTCGTCATCCCCCATCATGCTCATGTCCGCCGGACTGCGCAGGATGTGTCCCTCTTCGGGATTGTCGGGGCGCTGGAACACGCTCTCGGCGAGCTGGAAGGTCACCAGGGATGGCTGGAGTGCCTGGGAACGGTACCTCTGTCGTGAGGGGAGGTCGACGTTCCGTGGTGGGTGAATCTGAAATTGATTCATCATCGGAGACATTTTCGTCACTTCCTCGACATCCGAGTCTTGATATGATTCGTCAGACGTGCTCTCCGGTGGCTCGCTGACGGGGGATCGGACTATCCTCGGGGGCGACGGGATCCAGGGGGAGTACTCCGTTTGGGAGTGCGAGGGCTGGCATGCGTGTCAGATATCTCGTCGAGGGACGCGCACGGGACCTACCCAAGAACCTCTCCTGAATGTCTGCGGCGTGCCAATGGTTGCGAGGTCACAGGGAGCATAATCGGTAAAGTCAGACGCATCAGGGACGTAGAGGGATAATGAGTGTGAAGTGGTGCGCTGAGAGGACTCGGGATACCCGACGGTTGTGGCGGAGGACGCGGAGTGATCAAAGGGAAGGTGGCGTTGCAAAATATCAGAGTCCAGTTGAGCGGTACACGAGTGCATGAACTGGACGCTGATATTTTGCGGGTTCTCTCCAGGGGGGAGATAAGACTGGAAGTGGGATTCGCAGGGGAGAGGCGCGAAGAGATGGGGAATGATATTTTGGTCGTCCGAGTTGGAGCGTTGTCTCGGGCGGGAGACGCGAGAGGACACGTTGGAATAGTAAATATTACCGATTGTGTCAGCCATGAGGCAGCAGGGAGTATGTCTGAGAAGGAGATCATCTTTGCGGCCTCTGTGGGTAGGTCGAAGCGAGTCGACACGTACCAGAAACCAGCGTAATCTTCACCGTGGAAAAAGGGCACAACCACTTGCAACAAAGAATGTGTGTCCGATTTAGCTGGATGCGGGAGACTCTGGGGGAGAAGAGAGCCGCTCCCTGCCCCAGATAAAAGGCAGAGCGCATGCCCTTGCAGCACGGGTGGAAATAATAGGACATGAGGAAGAGTCCTATCGGTGAGTGGGATGGGACTGGGCGCCCCTTGCAGACATGCAGGGTTACCACACCGCAAAAAGCTATCCCTAATTGACACATCTGTGGGCCTAATTAAAAACCTATGAACGCAAACGGTAAAGGGTGTTAGATAAGGTGAGGCGATTGTTTGTGGTAACCTCCCCGGTGACTGACACATCATCCTAACTTCAGATGCGGCACAATGCAATGTTCACATACCAACATACCATCAGGGCAGTACTCGCCCCCACGATCCCTGCTTAGTTGAGATTCAGATCGAAAACTAACTTGGCATGAATACTCATTGGCTGGTATTATTTCCACCCGTACAGCGAACAGGCATCGCCAGCCCTGGCCAAATCCACGCCTGGCTCTGTTTGAGGGTCTTTCTGTTGGTGTCGCTGCAATTCAGTACCAGCTCGCCCGGGCCACTAGGGCTAGGCTCGGATTTTTTAACTCCGCGAGTCCGTGGCGAGCTGCCCTCATGCCCCCAGCCTTCGACGAAACCGTACTCCTAACCAAGCCCTCAACTTCGTCAATTGAATGCCGTTCACGTACATAAATATTACATGACCACCCTATTCCAAATTTTACATCGCTGCCGCTACCGTAGTCACGCCTTGCACACTTGGAGATCGTTGTTCCCACCCGATCATCCGGCACTTCACTGCAAAGGAATGGCTCAGTACAGCAAATGAAAACCCTCTTGCGGCGCGACCACGCGTCGCCATTACGCCCTGTTCTTTCCATAGCTCCAAACCTTCTGCGCCTGATTTCCGGGTATGAAATACTGTATCTGTCATCCATGCTTCGTAATCCAAAAATTAATATTAACTCTGTGAAAGAGATCGTGCTCGGTCATTGGATACGCAACTTGAATACTTACCTGACTTTCGTAAACACAACCGACGCAGCGACCTCAAGGCCCGGTTCTTGCCAGCGACCCTCAGCCAGCAGCATTTCTTTCATGAAGTTGGGGTTTCCACGAAAAATTCAGACCTTTTTTTGGGTTTCAGCGTCGCATGCACCAGGTGAGGACCCCTGGTGTTCGGTGGCGCAGACCGAGGTCCAGACCATCTCCCTGTCTGCCTGCCGTCGGGAGTGACTGTTGTCTCAAGACGTCTCAGCATAGTTAATCTCTGTTAAACTTGAGTGTTTGAAAAACTGAATCACACGAGGGCACTCACGTGGGTTGGGTGTCCCTCCTGTTTCATGGCCCACTTATTCCACCATCCGTTCGCTACGGCATGAACCGGTGATTCACAGGCATCGGTATCCGGATTAGTGTCCTCCGCTACGACTGCGTTTGTTGAGACGTGTGAGGAAAGCACGGCACCCGAGATTTTGTGGTCCTCAAGCTCTTCGATTTCGTCCGTCGAGCACACACTAAATATATCCCCGAGGTCGGGACCACCAATGTCTGTTTCGGCAGGCGGCGGAGTCCCCCGGACAAGAATTTCTCCAGATTGCCCGGGCTCGCGGGGTGACGGGCTGTGCTCATGAGAGCGCCGCATGATTACCAGAGGACTCGACATGATGTCAGCACCAAAATCGTCTATGCTTCCATGCCTCTGTGGGGTTACCGTGTACGGATGTCTGACGGGAGAAGAGAGGTCGGGGGTGGCCAATCGGGAATATGAAGGGGATAGTGACACATATCCGTCCTCTTGATAGATGGGCTCAGGAACATCGTCCAAAACACCTTCAAGATGAACAGGATTGATATTCTCTTTTCCGAGTACTGCAAGGTCGTCTGCGTGAGGCTTGCAAGGAATATTAGTGGACGTTCCAGGGACCCTATCATGAGCGTATTCTTGTCTTACGGCAGGAGTTACGTTCTTTTGCGATCCCTGCCCCGCATCGGAGTCCCGGCGTTCAGTCCTGATCCGCTTTGCAACCAAGTCGTCATCCAAAACGTCACACAGGGTCCTTTTACCGCTGTTCTTTCCGGTTTTCCTCGTGGGCATTGAATTGCTGCGGGAGAGCCCTGATTTAGGAGCTATATAGTGTGGTAAGTGGGAATCAACACCACGAGCCCAACGTGCTTCTCACAAAAGAAATGGAAAAGGCCGACTGTCCCAGAGTCAGCTTTGGCCTTCCCTTTGCCTTTGTCGGTGTTCGGGCGGTTGAGATTATCGAAATGAAGCGGAAGTGACTTTGACACGCGAGGTACAAAGGTCGGATTGGTGTCCATTATTGGTAAGAGTGTGATCGGATCCAACTCCCCGTTTGCTAATTTTTTCGCTATACAAGGTTCCAAGTGGCTAGCGTAATCGCCTGGCATCAGCCCATCAAGATAATGAGGGAAAAAAAAGTCCCTACCTTCCGATATGTGCTTCTGTCTCGGCATCCATGACCTCTCCTGCGGTGATTGCCGTTAGGCAAACGAGCTTCTCTTCCAAGGGACAATACACGCGCTGGTGCAAGAATACTTTTTCAGCCAAGATGAACGCTTGGAGGTAACCTTTTGGCACGGCTTTCTTCCCTTCCAGTCTCAGGGCTCTTACGAGCTGGTCCACGGTGCGATGTTTCCTAAGCAACGTCCACGCAGTCTTCAAGCCGACACCAGGTATACTGGCGAGGTAATCGCAACCACTGAGGATGGCCATGGCGCGAAACTGAGAATCTGACCATCCCAGCAAAGATATGCCTGCGTCTGCGGTGGTTACGGACCCGAAGTCGTCTCTGGATATAGAGGTGATGGTACTCGAAACCGAATCAAGTTTAAAGAGGACATTGCGGCAACCAAAGACGAGTAGGTCGGAATCCTCGGTGATGATACCATCGACGATCCCAATGCGTTCCAGATAAGCCATCTGGGCGTCGGCTTCGTAGGGGGCGACGACGTATTGAATGCGCTCTGCTCGAAGGACCTGTTGGAGTCAGCACGAGACCATGGCAAAAAGAGAAAAAGAAACCTACTTTGATGAGCTGGTACGCCATCTGTGGGGTCACGTCGACGCATTTGAGATAAAATTCACGAGCCTGACTATGTTTACCCTGTGAAGCAAGGGCGTTTGCTTTTGCAAGGTTATCCTCTCTTCGCTGTTTTCTTTCGCTCTCAGTCCCTTTCTTTGCGGGAAGGGGTCCGCCATCAAACACCACGTAGGGCTGTATCTTGTGGTGACGCAACAGTCGAAGCCGGTGCATGGCATAATCGACATACCTGAATGCATGGCAACGTATAAGCGCCTGCCGGTCGAGGACGGTCTCAGAAAGGGGCGGAAGAAAGGCAGCTCACTTGGTCGTCTTCTTTCCGGTGGCAAGCTCGGTGGCACAAGCATAGACGCCACGGTGGAGCCAAACGTACGCGTCGACGGCCAGAGTCTGACCGGCAAAGTCGGACAAATGCTTATTGACCTGGATGGATTTGAGAAGTGGAAGTAGACCAGAAATACCCATCTAGACTTGATTTGGCGGGGACGGTGGGCACCAAGACGCGAGTTGCGCAAAGGTCAGGACAAGACTTGACGAGGACATGGTAGTAACGCAAACACAGGCAAACAAACGCGACGCGACCGTCCAATCAGAATCGTGAGTACTTTCGTGGGAAATACTTTCCAATTTAATCAGAAGAGTATGAGGACATCGAGTTTCAGCATTTGCTTGACGACTTCTGTTTCGAATGTGTCTTGGGAGTTGGGATACCCGAAGAATGGCCGGGCTCATCCAACCTGATGTTATAGGTAGGGCTAATCGGCGCCCGCCAAGATCCGACCTTGCGATAGCCGTGGCGAAGGGAAGAAAGACCTTTAAACGGGCAAGACAGCTCATGTGGTGTCATAGTGCGACTATTCAAATATTCATTCGCTTGTTGGCTTAGCCTGCACGAGTAATAATGATCCGTTGTTGACTTGTGTATGTCCCTCCTGACCAGTATTAAAACAGGATCAACCCGCGTTATCGGCCCCCAGTCTCTCTCAATCAACCATGAGCGATTTCGCAAACACCAAGGACAATGTCAGGGCTGCCGTCTCGAATGGCATCCCTCCACCAAGCTTCCCTTTGCAGGTGAGCTCTTGACGCACTCGTCCGCGTTGTCCACTCACCTTGGTCCGACAAGGTCCCAGACAGCCCTGACATCATCACGGCCAACCTCTTGCTCCTAGTCAACCAAACCCCAGACCCGTAAGCCGTCCGATGCCCGTCCTGTGCCCCGCTCACTGTGTCCCAGGCGACTCAGGTTCATTTACCAACGCCTGGTCCAGCACGTACATGCCTTTGTCAAGGAGACCAAGTGCGTGACGTCGCGACGCAGCGTACGAGCGCTAACCCTTCGGTAGCCTCTCCACGGACGAATGGATGGCCGCCATCCAGTTCTTGACTCGCGTCGGTCAGACATGCACCCCTCTACGCCAAGAGATGATTCTCTTATCGGACGTGTTTGGCGTTTCTGCGCTGGTCGATTCTCTCAACAACCCTGTCGACGGCGGTGCAACGGAGAACAGCGTCTTGGGCCCGTTTCACACCGAAGATGCCGAGGATTGTGCGTCCCTCTATACTTTTACCCACGCTTCCTCCTTATCATACACCCAGTCGAGTATGGTGACTCTATCGCATCGGAAGGCAAAGGCGACTACATGTACGTCGAAGGCCGCGTCCTGACGATCGACGGCAAACCCATTGCGGACGCTGCCATTGAGACATGGGAAACGGATCACTTTGGTGCGTCCCATTGGTCCATTAAATGATCGTACGCTCATCTTTTCCAGGCTTTTACGACACACAGTATACAGACAGAACCCGCCCTGATTGTCGTGGGCGTTTGCGTACCGCAGAAGACGGCCGCTATGCGTTCCGTGCCATTGTTCCTCCGGCTTATCCCATCCCTGGTGACGTGAGTTCCCCATTGAATGTTCTCTCCATCACGATGGAATTCTGATCGCTGTTTGAAGGGCCCGATTGGCGAGCTATTGGTGTCCCAGGGTCGTCATAACATGCGTCCGAATCACTTGCATATCACGGTGGAAGCCCCTGGTTATCACAAACTTGTCACCGCATTCTATCCGGCAGGGGACACTTACATTCAGAGCGATGCCGTGTTTGGAGTTAAGAAGTCCCTCGTCGTGGTACGCGTTGCCTTGTCCAAAAAAACACTCAGGTTCCTCATGCTTGTTTGAACAGAATTTGGAACACATTGACGACGACGACGAGGCCCGCAGACGCGGGTTTCCAAGGGGGGGCTCGTTCAAGTTGTTGAAGCGTGACATCGTCTTGCTCACAGAGGAACAATCCCGCGCCATCAAGCAACGCGCCACCCAGGAAACGGACGAACTGTATCTGCAAGGCAAGGTCGAATGAAAAAAAACCTGTGATTTATTCGTCAACGCACGATTTGCATACCCGTTCTCCGTTGTATTATTGTTTCATGTATTTTCCCTCTTGAATGTACTCGAATCGAAAGGATGCGCCATTTCCGCAGCGCTCCGTTTGATACCCACAAGGAATAATCGACACGAAACGTCTTGGTGGCAGCGCTCAGATCTGAGATCGTACACAGGTGTCAACGTTCGTCTCAGTCGTCTCAGTTGCGTCCACCTCGCAGATGCATGTGACAATTCTGCCCATGCGCGATGTGGCGAGGAGAGAATGGAACGCGACGAGCGTGTCCGCGTATGGATGGAACCTCGTCGTGGCATGCCAGTGGCGCAAGAACATCCGATCGCGCGTCACAGACCATGGAAATCGACACTTTGCAACGTTGCTCAATGGGGTGGTTTCAGTCACAGGCGAACGCGACGTGCTGCTGGACCGATGGCAGAATGGAAGGCACACGGTTCCCAGTCACAGACGTTGGCAACGTTGTCGCACCGTCCGAGGGTCATGCACCGATGCATGTCACGTCTGGGGGAAACGCCACCTGGCGAACGGGTGAACGTGTTGCGTAGTCATCCGGTGCCCACGCGCGTTCGTGCGTTGGGTTGGATCCAACGGTGGCGGTCGGTCCAGACCGCAGGGACATTGTTCGTCCGCGGAAACACATCCGTAGCTGAACGACGTGGGTGTAACGATAGAGCCATCAACATGTTAATCACGACGGGGCAGTCGGAATGAACATCTCGGACGAATCTGAATCTCGATCCGAAACCTTTAGTTGCCTAGGCACGGAAGTGGCAGGATGCCGGTCATGACTCATCGTCAATCCGAGCGGTCGAAAATGAACCACACATGAACAATGCACCTGTCAACGCCTCATAAACGATCGTCATCAAGAATAGAGTCGAGAGGTGCGTGTATGCGCTGCACAGAGTGAAACTACCCACTGTCATCTTCGCTTCCTCTCTCGTATTCCTGTGGCCGTGACCTTGCCCTCGCTGGCATGCACCTTTGCTTTCCCCCTTGCCGCCTGGTCTCGCAACAACTCCCCTTCCCGTCGCCACTCTCGCTTCTCGAATGCGTCATACTCTGCCTTGGCGTCTATCCACCGTTCTTGAACATCCCGCACATTGCCCGCCATCGGTCCCACCGCGGTCGTGAACAACGGATACAGATTAGGTCGGGCAGACGCAGGTGCGGTGCCTGAACGGATGGTGCCTTCGGGTGCAGGGGCGTCTTTGGGAGGTACGAAAATATACCCTGTGGCACGGTCGATCACGCGGGATAAATGCAACATTGAATTCTTGTCCTTTGTAGGCATGAACGGTCCAGGAGTGCAACATATGCGTCGGGAAAGGCGACGTACCTCGACAGCGAGGGTCTCGAACCCGACAAGACTGTAATCTTCGATCACAGAGATCAATGCCATGTTGAGCGCAGTAAAATGTGGCGAAGTCGAATTCAACGCATTCTCTAGATAGGATAGATCTTGCACTTGGGTGTAAAAATCAAGGTTAAAGTCTGGATGGATGTAAGAGGGATCACGGATGGACGTACCAAACGAAACTCACCAAGGTCACCATACTGAGACAGAATGTCTATTTTGGACAGTACGTTGATATGTGGCAACTCGAGCTGGAGCATGGTTCGAAGGGAGAGGAGGAGGACGGACACGTACTTGGCAGGGTCGGTGACGTAGTGGGCATCACACAGATGAACAGCTGCCAGCTGAGCATGATTCGTATCTCGTGGGACACTGCTCCAAAACAACGTGGGTACGCACCCTGAATCCCACCTTGGACAGCCTGTGAATGATAGTTTTCAGAGACGCGTGGATCGTGCCCAGCTCGACCTGGCCGGGGATGTCAAACAGGACGTAGGCGTCGGGTCCAAGTTCGTGCAACCTGACTTCAAGCCAGTCGAGATTCGCTTCAAGGTATTCCATGCAGTACAACATGGCGCCGTTGGGACCCAGACCGTATGTATCCATCGCATCTTGGAGGGTGATGAGGGATGCGATATCGATAGCACAGGGATATGGGATGTTGTCGTTGGCGGGATCAAGATTGATGATAGAAACGGGACGACCGAGAGCGCTGAACAGCTGATGTTTTCCATAGCAATAGGTTGATTTGCCACTTCCTGGAGCACCGCAGACGATCTCACCGAACGGCATTCTTCCAAGAGCACCAACCGATAAACGTCGTAACGAGGCCTGGTTATATAATGCGGAATGTGAAATATTCCAAGTCCGACAATATAACCCTCGGTATGCTGCTTGCTTGTTGCGCTTGAACTCATTCCCTATCGATGGCACCGCTCAAGACCAACAAACAGCAAAAACCGTACTCGGTACGGTTGTTTTCTTCGACTACATCCTCATTCACGTATTCAGACGTCGTGTTTTGCAGCGTCCTCGAGGCTCGGATGGGGCTTGGCTTCACGACCGCGCACCCTTGTCGTCTTCGAAAGGAAACAACACGCTCGTCCGAGCCGCGACAAACGCACCGCCGGCAAAACTCGTCGTATCCAATCTTCATTACGAGATCACGCCTAAAGACTTGGTGGTAAGTCACTCTGCGCATGCCCGGTTTTTGCTTCGCTCACTTTGGCGCCAGTCCATCTTTGGACAGATAGGCACGCTCGTTCGCGAGCCGCTGATCAGGGTACGATGATTCCGAATTCGAATGCACTCCATCGCGTCGCCCCCCGGCTGGCCACTTCTGTTCTGCTCTCGTTGCTGTCGTTAGAGGTCGGGGTTTCGATGACCGCTTTCGCTTGTGGCTCTTGACTGGAAATGAACACCAAACTAAACCTGTGAAATCACCTTTTGCTTTTAAGTACGATCGCAGCGGTCGCTCCTCGGGTGTCGCCATCGTCAGCTACGAAGACTCTGCGGAGGCGTCCCGCGCCAAGAAGGAATTTAACGGTAAACTCGCAAAAGGTTGGGTTTTTTTTTTTGTACCTGAAACGTGTTGCTGACCTTTTTTTTTTTTTTAGGACAACCCATGGAAATCGTCTTCGATACCGCGCCGCCCCGACGTGTAAGATCTGCAAGTGCGCCTGGCGTTTCGACTGCCTCATTGCTCCACCGGATCGAGCGGCCCTCCCTTGCGGAGCGTCTTGCAGGTGGCGATAGCCCGAAACAAGCAACGAGGTATGGTTGTTGTCATCTGAAAATCAACGTATAATCACCTCTATCTAGTGCGGGTCCGGTTCGCACAAGAGCATCCCGACCTACAAGAGGCGGTGCGGCTCCGAGATCAAAGGGTGGACGACCGCGAAGGCCAAAAACAGCAGAGGAGTTGGACAGAGAGCTCGATGTATTCATGGCGGATGAGAGCAAGGATGCTCCGGTGGATTCCGAGACCAAGGCTGTTGCAGCAGAGCAGGATGTAGAAATGGAGTGAGGTTGACAGCGATGTGCTATATTTATGTAGTTTATGGGCATGCTTTGACGCATATTTTTCTCGCCGCGCCCGGTGCGCAAAGATTGCAACTCAGATTGACTTGGCCAAGATGCACTCGTGCTTGAACATCGTGGAGGTGCAGCGGGCCATCTTTCGGGAAGTCCACTGCCAGCCAAAGGGCCTGGCAACGCTCGCCAGACTGGCACGCTCATGTCGTGCATTCAACAGTGTCGCTCTCGATGTGCTGTGGGCAACACTCGATTCATTCGTGTATCTCATCCAGTGTCTTCCCCGGGATCTGTGGAAGATTGAGCCCGTCGATAAAAGATTGGTGCGTTCTCATGCGAATGCTCCAGACATTGTCCGGACTGATCCGGGGCAGATTTTTCAAAGACCCATGTCGCTGAAGGACTGGGATATATTCTTTCGATATTCGTCCCGAATACGGACCCTCCATCAGTGTGTCGGACCAGAAATCGCCGTGACGCAATGTTCGATGCTAGGGGACGATGTCATCTTTGCGCTCTCGAATCCGCCGACATTCAGTCCTCTCATTCCTTATCTGAAGACACTCTGCTTTGATAAATCGACGCGAAGATATGCGTCGCTCTTGCGACTGCTATTGACGCCCACCCTGGTCAAACTTTCGCTCTTCTATTGCTCACTCCGCTCGCCCGAGGTATCGATCCTAGCGTGCATCGGTACCATATGTCCGTCGCTGAAAACTCTCTGCATTGCGTCGCACAAGCCATTTGACAACGTCCTCGACGCGAAAGGCGAAAAGATTCTGTCCGAGGCGCTCCTGTACCTGGATTCGCTTGAATCGCTCACGTGTCCTGCGCTCGACGAAGCGGCGATCGTCCACCTCTCTCGACTCCCGTCCTTGGTCAATCTCTCGTTCGAGCTCCAGCTCGATTTCCAGCTGGACAAAGTGCGACCCTACATGGCACCGCCTGCATTCGCGTCCATCAAGTCGCTGGCGGTGCACGCGAGCACGCTCTCCACGCTGACGTCACTCTTGGAAGTGATGCGCATCAAGTCGGACAAGGTGTCGTTTGTGGTGGCGGACACACCGACCGCGGACGCGCTTCGGCTGTTTTTCCTCACGCTCGTCGGCGCGTGCAGCCCCGAGCAACTCACGCACATCTCGCTGACGACGTCGGACGAGCGGCAACGCGGCGCGCCACCGCAGCAGGTCTCGCTCGCGACGTTCCAGTCCGTGCTTGGGCTGCCCAACGTCCGCAGCTTCGAATTCGACGCGCCGTGCGATATCGCTCTCGACGACGACGCGGTGGGGACGGTGACGAAGCGGTGGCCGAAGCTGAGTGTGCTGTCGCTCAACGCGCGGTCGGGGTGGGGCACGCCCCCGCGGGTGACGCACCGGGGGCTGATCACGCTGCTCAGGCAATGCCCGTCGCTGTTCGAATTTGCGCTCGCGGTCGACTTTTCGGCGATCGACGTGCCGCCGATGGAGATCCCCGACGTGCGCCCGGGAGGCGGGGTGACGAACCTGACGTGCATGACGGCGAATTTCGTGACGTCGACCATCGTCTTTCCGGTGTCGATCGCGGCGTTTTTGAGCGACGTGTGTCCGGACGTGGAGGTTGTGAAGTCGGCGTGGAATCAGAGCACGATGGGGACGGACGTGGATTTGGACGAAGTGGACGTGTATCGGGAACGGTGGGAGGAGGTGGAGGGTTTGTTGCCGGCGTTTTCGGCGGTGAGGCAGCAATGTATGTCGTGGGCGGAGGAGTGGTGACGAGGTGTACAAGATATCAAATGTTTGTTAATGTACAACTGACTGATACTGCAGCGGCGAGAACAACTACGAGACTAGTAGCTTTATCTAGTTGACTTTGTATGTACAACTTGTCAAGGCACGAGTTGCAATGAATCCACCCACACTGGCTGCGGTGCAATATGTAGTGCCTGGTTACAGTAAGCCACATCGACGTTTGTTTCATCACTCATGGCTACCGAACTCGTCCACACGCCTCTCGACGAGATACCTCTGGTGCTGTCTCAACCATGTTCGAGACCCACACGGCAGGCTGACCTGCATGTCTAGATACATGCCGAGCTCTACAAAAACTTTAGAGCTGGCAAACTCAGGTCCATCGAGGCCCGCAAGACCCAAATCCTCCAGCTGGCCTACCTCGTCAAGGACAACTATGATCGCTTCAAAGAGGCGTACATGAAGGATCTCGGTCGCCCCTCGCTCGAAGTCACCTTGTGTGTGCACCTCCTTCGCGTCCACGAGCCCCTCGCTGACAGCCCGGCAGCCTCGAACTCGACTCGACCATCAGCGACTGCAAAATCGCCCATGACCGCGTCGACAAGTGGGCACGCACCGAGAAAGCGCCGTTCAACGTCAACTTTGCCGCATTTCGCCCCGTCATTCGCAAGGAGCCCAAAGGCGTCGTCCTCTCCATCAGCCCGTTCAACTATCCCGTCTGGCTATCCCTCGGTCCCATGGTCCGTCGTCCGCTTCTTTGTTTTTCCCGTCCACGTCTCTGATACGCCACCAGATCGGCGCCCTCGCGGCAGGGAACTGTTTCGTACTCAAGCCCTCCGAGATTTCTCCTGCCACCAGCGGTCTCATCGCCGAGCTTGTTCCGAAATACCTCGACTCCGACGTCGTCCGGGTCGTGCTGGGCGGTATCCCCGAGACGACCAAGGTATGCCCCCTCGCCGCAGCACGAGACGAGTCATGTGGACTGACCTCGCGCCCTATAGCTGCTAGAACTGCCCTGGGGCCACAGTGCGTACTTCCGGCGTCCTTTCCGGCCCGTCTGACCCCACGTAGTCTTGTACACCGGGAACGGACGTGTTGCGAGGGTCGTGTGTGCTGCCGCTGCCAAGACGCTGACGCCCGTCAGCACCGAGGTACGCTCAGTGCATGGCTTTTCAGACGCCCTGGCTGATCGTCGGATCAGCTCGGTGGTAAATCCCCCGTCGTCATTGACCCTAGATGTGATCTCAAGACCGCCGCGAGGCGGATCTTGTGGGGCAAGTGCGTCAACGTGGGCCAGACGTGCGTCGCGCCCGACTATGTGCTCGTCCAGGAAGATTTTCAGGAGGCTCTCGTCCAGGCACTCAAGGAAGCGTGCGTCCCCGGCGCTCTCTTTGTCTTTTATTCGCTCATGGCCACGCTAGTCATGACGAGTTTTACCCAGAGGGTGCCCTTGCGTCGCCCGATCTCAGCCACATCATCAACAAGACTCACTTTGACCGTCTCAAGGCGCTGTTGGACAGGACGGCTGGCGCGATCGCGCTTGGTGGTGAAACCGACGAGTCGAGGCTCTTTATCGCCCCGACGGTCGTCAAGGGCGTCAAGGGTGATGATTCGTTGATGAGCGAGTACGTCAAGCCCTGACCACAAACGACCGTGATGTGACATGGCACAACAGTGAATTATTTGGTCCCCTACTGCCGATCGTACCTGTCAAGGACCTCGACGAAGCGATCGCGTTTATCAACGACCGGTGCGTTTGACCGCGTTCATGTGTGATGTCGACTGATGTGTGCCTTGCAGAGACCCGCCGCTGACGCTCTACGTGTTCTCACAAGACGCCGGTTTCAAGAACAAAGGCAGGTCGTGTCCGTCGGTCCCGCGGATGGCTGACTGTGGTAGCAGTGTTTGACAATACGCAGAGCGGTTCGGCGATCGCCAACGACGTGCTGATACATTGTGCGAGTGAGTCGTGATGCGCACGCGCTCGGCGATCGTCCTGTCCAACCGCTTCTGCTTTTTAATAGCCGACGGTCTTCCGTTTGGTGGTGTGGGTCCGAGCGGGAGTGAGTGTGCGGTTGTGGATATCCGACGAACGGGACGCTCAACGACCGTCCCTCAGGTGGCTATCACACGCGCAAGTTTACGTTCGACATGTTTACGCACACGCGCGCGTCGCTCGACGCGCCGAGCTGGTCCGTGTCCATCGCACCCCCGTCCGTGATCGCGACTGACCGGGGATCACATCAGGATTGACAAAGTCCTGGGAAGCCGGTTCCCACCGTACACCGTAAGTGCGCCCTCCCCCCGCGTGGGTCCCGGGACCGTTGGCAACGCACGCTGAGTCATGTCCCCAGACGAAAAAAGAAAAGTGGCTGGCGAACGTCCTTGGGGTGCGGTTACCACCTCGGCCGTTGCCCACGCCCGGTTCCGAGGGTGAGAAGGTAGATTTTCGGTTCGGTGCGGTCGCGTTGATTCACCGATGTCTGCCACGACAGGCACGCCGAGGGAGTAGCATCTGGTTGCTCTTGCTGGGGGTGTTGGCCGTCGCGCTCGCGTGGCGGCAGCAGGATGCGCAGGGGGTCGTGAAGCTCGCGAGGGGCTACATGGGCATCTAAGGCTACCACGCTTTCGATTTAGATGCATGTACATATTAATAATCGACTAGTTTGATGATGTACGATAACAGCCTCTTCCCCCCCGTGTAAGATGGTTGGAGATGCCTTGACCTTGACCTTGACACGTCACACGTCACACCCGCCGCCACGCCTCTGCGTGGTCTTCCTCAGATTCGGACGTGTGTGCGTGTGCGTTGTGCTTGTCGGACGAGGTTCGACGTGGCCGCGGCGACCCTGAGCCCAACTGCCGTGCGTGCCATGCCGCCGCCTTGCGCTGCTTCCGCGTCTGCACGAGCTCGGGCGCGACCGCGCGCAGCCGGACGTCCATCTCGGTCGTCGAGCGCTGGGCGAGCGGGGACCCCGCGAGCGTGAGAAGGTCTGCGGGCGTGTACACCCGCTGGGCTGCGGGGATCAAGGCCAGGTCAGACGTGGCGCCCTCGAGCGAAGGAGAGGAGGGGGGGGCGGGAACGTACCGGAATAGGACACCGGGGAGGGCGATCTGAACGACGAGGACGAGGAGGGCGATGGCGAGGGTGTCCTCGACGTGCTAGGGGTCGACGTGGCGCTCAGATGGCGGCGGTGTACAGGGACGTAGAGGGCTGGGATGGAAGACATGATATAACTGCACTGGGTTGTCGTGTTGACTATTCAGACGTCCAGCCATGTTTTTATACGTGCCTGTGGTGATCAACCGGGGGGATTCGGGGCTGAAATGGCGTGACCGAGAAGGTTCCATGAGCACAGCAAAGCTGATGTGAGCGGCGATGCCAACCGTGTCATTACTAAAAAGCAAAGGTACATAGCGTAATATCATCATGCATCTACCGAAAATCGCGTTCAGGCGTCGATAAAGCGCTTGACGTTCTCAAGCCACCTCACGTATTCCTGCAAAAACCATATGAACAGTCGCACAGCACGCCGCAATGGACCACACATACCTGTTGTTCCTTGTACTCAGCATATGCCGGAATAAACGTCGCCAAGCCCTCCGCAACGCCCCGCTCGCCAAGCCACTTCTCAAACTCTTCCTGGACACCAATGTCCAGGGTATCAAACTGAGGCCCGATGTACATTCCCCGACGTTTCCAGTCCGCCTCGGACGTCAGCTCCGTGCCCAGCTTGGCATCCGGGTAGAACGAGATGTTGTCCACCAAAAAGGCGCCCTGCTGACACAACGTGTCAATGTTGAGCGACCCCTCGGCATTGTTCTGTCCCGGATCGCATCAGCACGACGCCAACGACACCACGACCCGACACACCTTGGTGACCGAAAACGACACGCGGACGGGGTATGACTCTGCATTGTCCTCCTCTGCGCCTTCCTCGCCCTCTTGATCAAACTGCGACTCTTCTTCCCCGTTTTGCATGTCTGCGATCGAAAACATGACGCGGATGCTGGACAGCGTCATGAGCCGGCCCGCGTCCCCCCTCCCCGCACGCATGCACTCACCGTTCGTTGCCAAACTGACGTGTGAGCGTGACCTCGTCGTTGCTCGCGGCATCCTCGATCTAAGCGCCTCTTCTCAGACAACCCCACGGAGAGCGAGCGAGACGACGCACCGTCCACACGCCCTGGGCCTTGAACTGCTTCAAAAATTCGGGCTCCTCTGTCACGGCAGCCTCTTTTTCGTACTGGAGCTCTTCGGCCAGTTTTTGTGAGAACACCACGTCCGCTGTGTTGACGTGAGCGTGGAGTCGGAGTAGTCACGAAAACACGTACTTGCACCCTCCGAAAAGCGAGACAACGTCGTCGAAAACGTCCGTGTTGCCGCCATAGCCGTGCGCGGCGTGGTTCGCGCAGAGAGAAACAGTGTCCGTCCGCTCGACAGTGCCGGTCGCACGGCAACCCGCGAAGACATGGCAGTAAGTTGGCGAAGAGCACGCATCGACATTTTGGACGAGTTTTTTGGGTTGAGATGAGCGTGGCTAAGAAAAGACGTGCGTGTTTGGCGACAGCCTTTAAAATAAACAACCACACTCGATTTGGCAGGTTTGGGCCAGCCACGAGGAGCACGCGTTCATACAACGTCCAGTTAGTTAGCTGTGCTGCCAACGACGCAGACATGTACATAGACATTTACTCCTACTCCATATCGACATACAAAGACACGGATAGCACAATAGAAAGCATAGGGTTGAACCGTCACTCCCACAAAAACTGAACAGCAGCCAGGGCAGAGAAGAAAGAAAAAACAAAAAAAAAAAACAAAAAAAAGAGCACATACGAAAACAAACGAGCTCCATCTACAGCGCGACCTGCCATTGAGTTATAGTCTGCATCCCCGCGCCCCGCGCAATTGTTTGACCAATAAGACGATCCCAACGTGTCGCATCACACTGACCACCTTCACCGAGACCAGATTAAAGGTCAAAGAAGAGCCGGATGAGTCGGAGAGTTCCGTAATCTCGAAGAGGAGGCAGAATAGAATCAATTCAAATCGAGCAGAGAAAAAAAAGGCAGAGCAAAATAGATGCAAGGGAAAACATAGATGACAGACAAGAACATCAAAACAGAAGAACAAGCAAAAAGTTTAATGGAGCATCAGTGGCGTGCGGGGCGGGCATGACACAGCCAACGTTTCACTCGTCGTGCTTGGGGCTGTTTGCACCACCATCAGATGCATGGTCACTCCCCGCGGCTGTTCCGCCAGAGGTCGGGCTCTCTTGCGTAGTTGCACCGGCCTTTGGTTTTTTGCCTTTCGCCTCGCCGCCCTTGCCACGGGTTCGCTTTTTGCCAGACGTAGCCGTGCCATTCGTCTGCCCGTCACCAGACGGCGCGAATTTCCTCGGCCCATCTGCGGGCTCAATACTAGTTACCGGGGTGCCGTTTGGCGGCGGCGGAAAGGCGCCTGGCGCGACTGGTGGATAGTGTGGAAAAAAGCCCGGCGGGGCCAACGGATAATACGGCACCATAGGAGGCGGGTGCGTCGCCCCGTTGGTGTTGCCCTCTGCACTTTGTCCTTCGTGGCCAGGGGCTATGAATCCAGGCGGAGGCGGGTAGAAGTAGGGATAAAACCCATCCGGCGTCGGTGGGTAGTGCGCAATCGCTTGAATAGGCGGGGGTGGCTGACCACCTGCGGCAGGTTGCGGAGTTCCGTTCGCGGGCTGCCAGTCAGATTCGCCATTCGGGGCTGGTGACGCTTGCCTTGATAAGGACGGGTGATTGATAACAATCGGATGTATGCGTACCGACAAACGATGTCTCGGAGGTGGTGCTGCCAGTCTTGTTCTTGCGCTTATATGGGCCACGTTTGATTCCTTTTTGACGCTCTTTGCGCACGCCATCGACGCACGTCGATTGTATGCCATACTTGACACAGCGCTCACACGGACGGGACTCGTTACAGCGCTTGCATGCGTTGGCACAATTGGTACACTGCAAGCAGCGTCAAGACGATCGAAAAATACAAACGACGTAGCCAGGGCCAGCGACTGACCGCCATCTTGACCTGCTTACGCTTAGGGCGTATGCCATTAGCAGCAGCAGGCGTAGTTTGTTGATACTGCGGAAAACCTATTTTTTTTTTCTGAGCAAGGAGTATTCAAGGGGAATCCAGATGTTGCGGACCTTGACCAGGGGGAGGAGGTGGATACGGGTACATCATTCCAGGTGCCGCCGGAAAAGGAATCATGTATTGCGGACCAGGGGGATTACCATTGGCATGTTCGCCGTGACTCGCGTCAGGGGGATGGGCGTAATATATTGGGTAACCAGGAGGGTAGGCGGCGCCAAGTGGCTGGGCGTACGGGGGCATAGCGGGTGGGTAAGAGGCTTCTTGAGCGACTGGCCCAGTGTTCTTTGCATGATCGTTGGCCATTGCGGCAGGGAATAAAAAAAGTGACCGGAGCCGCACGCAGATTATCTTCTATTTGCGTAAGCAGATAGGCGCGGGACTGCAGTACGAGAAACATGTTGAAAACAAGGCGAGGAGGAAGAACAAAGCAAGGAGCGTCGAAAGGAGCGCATTAGAGGTACGTGACGAGGACAGGAGGCCAGTAGGAGGGAGTAGAAGGAACTCACTCCGCTCGAAATTGCTTGCTTTTCCGATCCGTCGCCGCTCAGAACTGGAGGGTTTCCGGACGGCGTCGGCTTGTGTACGAGCAAAATCCTATTCGTATGCTACAGTCAGCGATATAACACGTCCGTATTTCACTTGTGGTAACGGTGAGAGGCTGCTTGGCTGCAGTACTTGGTAGCTGCGCAAGGGTG
Organism: Boletales sp. KT-2023b; assembly: GCA_038089675.1. Taxonomy (NCBI): domain Eukaryota; kingdom Fungi; phylum Basidiomycota; class Agaricomycetes; order Boletales; species Boletales sp. KT-2023b. The sequence continues at coordinate 53,463 of JBBPLE010000099.1, forward strand.
GAAAGTCGCACGTGCGAACTAAAACCTTGAGTCGCGCTTTTATGCTTGGACCGTGCGCGTCAAACCGCACGCCTGGTCATCGTGCGCGACGACGACAACCAAGCTTGTATCGTGCGTCTCTGTTTCTTACGCTTCCATGTGCCATAATTATCGTCGTGCGCGCCCTGCCACATGACTCCCGTTTCTCCGCCCCAACCTCCAACAGCTCCGCTCGAACGCGACCGCGCTGACCCATATAACTCTTGCCAGTGCTCTTCCTTGGCGGCCAAGCCTCTGTTGGTGTACCATAATTACCCGACGGACGCTCCCTCACCTACCCAATTCCGCTCCTGGATCTTTTTCGCACTGCCCCGCCCTAATCCCTTTTGATGTATTTCATCTAGATTGCCCGACTGCCGCAGGATCGCCGGCGTAATGTGCTTGCCACGCCAGGGTGCGTGCCCTCGTCCCCGAAAGTGGGATCGAAATTCTGCGAAAAACATAAAAATAAAAGAAAAAAGGAATCCTACACAATGTCAGGATGTGCTGATCCCGCGCGTCTATTATAATCCCAAAGGCCAGCATTCACAGCCATCTTCCTTACTAGTCGGATTTCTATACAAGTATTTTACCTCATGTCGCGTTGGTGATTTCGTCATTCACCAGACACGGACGGAAACGGGTAAGTCTGGCCATCGCGTTCTAGTCTCGATCCAAATTATGCTGCCAACTCATCAAAGTAACGCCATGCGCATGGTGCGTCTTCTTATTGATCGGAAACAGTATCCAGGGATTTACTTCAGTCCATTTTTGTTTCCTGCGCCTCCGTGGTGGACGCTGATGACGAATGTGTTTGTGATCCCGTCACTCAGCGAATAGGCCGGTCCTTGTCTCCCACCGTGCCCGTCTCGGGCACCTCGGACGCATTTCACATTGATCCGAGACAGAACGCCGACGCCGTGCTTACACTTCTGCATCTGCTCGATGTATGCGAGTGGGTCATGCGCGGAAGGCGGTCTGATTCGTCATCATACCTGCGCCTTCTAGATGACGTCACTAGACTATGCCATTCATGGAGGTCATAAGACATAAGAAATGCTGGGTCGTAATGATGTGGCAATTCTCGCTCGAAGGTACCAGCGTCATGGCGCATTCCCACTAAACCCGTCTTCGCTCAATCACTATAGCTATTGTATGATCCATACACTCAGATGCATCATCAGTGAGATCAGCCGTGTTGAGATGGCAGTCACCACAATCTCGCGCACCATCGCGATATGATGATGACACTCATTCCAGTTCTGGGTGGATGCATCATGCAGCACCGTTATGGTGAGTATTGACACATTTTCATCAGATACGTGTATGCGCGACGTTCTCTCGTAACAGTCGAAAGTAAGCGCGCCATGGTGGCGCTCTAATTATGGACGTGCATTCTACTCACTCAGTGAGGCGGCTCCCTGATAATGTTCCCAGTCTCGCTAGCTCGGCCCGTGCTAATTTTTATTGACCCACACGTATAAGACAAAATTGGTGCGCTTTGCAAGGATCATCCTTCCTGTACATGTCACTCACGAACAAACCTGCCCCGGGTATCTCCTACTTTACCCCTGCCCAAGTGCCCCCGTCCGGCACCGCATACGACCCGCAGCCAGATGGCAGACCCATACCGAAGTTATTCCAGCCCCTCAAGATAAGAGGTACGACGTTCCATAATCGCATCTTCGTGGGTGCCGTTCAGCTTGGCGCGACGCATCATCGCACTGACACCCACGCTAGCTCTCTCCGCTCTGCCAATACTCTGCAGAAGACGGCCACTTCACCGCTTGGCATCTCGCCCATCGTGAGTCACGCCCTTATCAAGACGCCAAGCCTTGACACGTCACTCAGTGGGCGGTATCCTTACGCGCGGGCCGGGGCTGTCCATCATCGAGGCGACTGCCGTCGTACCCGAAGGCCGCATCACCCCAGACGATGCCGGTCTGTGGAAAGACAGCCAGACAGAGTCGCTTCGCAAGATTGTCGAGTTCGCGCATTCCCAGAACCAGAAGATCGGCATTCAGCTCGCCCACGCAGGTCGCAAGGCGTCTGCGGTCGCGCCATGGCTGCACTCGGAGGTGCTGGCCCCTGAAAGGGCTGGAGGCTGGCCGGACAATGTGTGGGGACCGTCGAGCGTGCCATACAACGAGACGATGCCGATCCCAAAGGAACTTTCCAAGGCCCAGATCAAAGCGGTCGTGGCGGCATTTGCGGACGCTGCGCGACGTGCGCTCAAGGCTGGCATCGACGTGATCGAGATTCACAACGCCCACGGATACCTCTTGTTCTCGTTCTTGAGCCCTCAAACGAACAAGCGCACGGACGAGTACGGGGGCAGCTTCGAGAATCGCGTTCGCTTGACGCTCGGAGTGGTCGATGCTATCCGTGACGTCATCCCCGTGGACATGCCCTTGTTTCTCAGGTACGCGCGTCTGTCATGCGAAATGAGTCCCCTTGTTATTTAGCTGACGGCATTCTAGAGTGTCTGCTACCGAGTGGCTTGAGGAGGCGCTGCCAGACGAACCTTCTTGGCGAGTGGAAGACACCGTCCGGCTTGCGGGTATTCTCGCGAATCACGGGGTCGATTTTCTGGACGTGTCCAGTGGTGGGAACTCCCCCAAGGCCATTATTGAACGCAGCCCAGGTTACCAAGCACCGTTCGCACACGCCGTGAAGCAGGCCGTCGGGGATAAGCTCGTCGTAGGGTCCGTTGGGTTGATCACGAACGGTGCGGTCGCCCAGGAGATACTGGACAACGGACATGCGGATGCGATTCTCGTGGGACGTTTCTTTCAGAAGAATCCCGCTGCGGTATGGTCGTAAGTCGTCCCTGGCTCCTCTGATTGTTCGCAAGCGACGCGTCATCCTGCTAGGTTTGCTTCCGATTTGGGGGTGGCGACCAAGGTTGCACATCAGATTGAATGGGGGTTTGCGGGTCACGGTGGACCTAGAACGAAACTGGCCTGGTAGCCGTGCCTGTGTGGAAATGGGAGTGAGAAAGAATGTAGACAAAGTTGTGCGTCAAAAAGTGACATGAATTAGTTCCGGTTCAAGCTTTGGAGAAAAATTCAGGCTCGCAGAATCAAGTGTTACATAGCCTACTGTATGGGAACCGAGCATTTGTGGTGCATGCCCGGGTTCGGTAACTCTTAGGCACCGACGGCGTCGCCGCACGACAAGCCCCTTCATTTGTGGAAAAAACTGTCATATTATTACTCATTCTATGGGTCATCTAGTTTACAGGGGAATTTTAAACGACCTATCGACACTCTGGCTAAATCAAGTCTTCCATTTTGATCCATTTGCGCCTCGGCTGTGAGAGGGACATGTGCTTCCGCTATCATACTATCTGCCACATGATCCGAAGCCTGCTGTGTCTGGACTCCACGCTGGCTATGTTGTACGGTTCATCTGCTATGCGGGAAACAAATATATCCCCCCTTGTATTCATCGATAGCTAGTAAGCCCATCTTTTTCCTTCCCCAAGCCCCTCTTCGATGAGCGATGTACGGCGCGAGCAACATCGTGTTCATCGTGTTCGCAGGCCTTGCCGCCGTATTAGCCGCCATACCCCTCCCAAAAGCGATAGGTACGTCTTATCTTGATAGCGCGCACGCCGACGCCCTCAACCAAACCAACAGCATCTGGGAACGTGGGCACGTCCATGCTCATCGCGTGGACCGAGATCGCCTGCCTGCTCTCGTTTGCCAACGCGATACGCTGGAATCGAAACATCGACGACTGGGCGCCGGTGTGGTGTGATTTTTGTCCGTCTTCTCTCTCTCTCGTTTTCGCACGCGTGCGCAGTCGAACGCTCACTGGACGTGCCAGGTGCCCATTTTCTCATCGCGGTGGACGTCGCGCTCGTCGGGTCCGGGGTGTCCATTAACCGACGTTTGTACATGATTGTCACGTTGGATCCCCGACGGCACGAGGTGCGTTATCCGATGCCGGCGTTGCGGCGCCTCGTGCGGTGGTTCGTTGACGCTTCGATTACTGTAGAACGTGTTCAACGCGGTCGTCGACGCAGTTCTGTGTTTCGTGATTCCGTTGGTGTCTATCGCGCTTGGTGCGTACCGCCCTGTGCACAGGTTCACCGTTCTGATGTTAATGTTGATGTTGATCGCGGATCACAGAGTATGTTGTTCAACAATATCGGTATTACATTTACGAGGACGTGGGCTGTCTCCCGGGAGTAGCCAACGTCGCGCTTTCTTATCCTCTCGTATGGATGCTCCCCTTGTGCATGGGAACGGTATCGGCGGTATATGCCTGTATGTAATACAACACGTCCCAGACAGACGCCAAACTAACTTTCCGTTTCCCAGTCCTCAACATCCGAGCAAGCCTCCAACGGACCCACAAGGTGGTGGAAGAGTCGGGGACCAACTTGGCGTGGAGTCGGCGCCTAATGGCCATAGGGGTCGTTAGCGCCCTCTACGGGTTCGTCCCGACCACGGCAGCCATCGTCCTGTTGAGCGTCGGGTTTCCGGTGACCCCATGGCCCGGATGGGACGCTCTCCATGCGACCATGGGCCAGGTCGCGTACATACCCGCGCAGGAGTGGCAAACGAGCGCCGTCAGGATCGCCTCGCTCGAGCTCCGGCGATGGACGGTCGTGTCGCTCGCGTTCATCATCTTCTTGTTCCTCGGGTTGACCGCGGACGTGAAAAAGATGTACCGGGTGCTGTTCAGAGGCGTCAACACCGCGTTCTCCGCAGCGGGGTCCAGGTACGATCGTCTGCGTCTCGATCGCTTGCCGTCAGGCTCACCCACATCGCAGCAGGACCGTGCTCGGGACGGACGAGAATTTGATCGCCGATCACCATCATGATGAAGGCACGTAGACCGTTCTTCGGGGTTCTCGGCATCGACCTTACATCGCGCGTCCAGCTGCATCATCACATGGTCACTCTTGTATCTCCTTCGCAACCCCGCGGAACGAAAAGGCACCCGAGAGTTTCGGGTTGAGCGATAGATCGCGGTCCCATGCGGATTTGACAAGCAGCCAAATTTCCCAACCGTCTTTCGTCACTTGCCCGGCTTCGCCATGGGAACCACATGATGAGGAGAGTGGTTGCCCTGCCTACGGGTACGCATTGTGAACATTCCAGAGCCCGTCCATTGTATCACACCTCAGCTGGCATTATTCTTTCGTTCCCGTGGAGCCTTTTTTTATCTGGCCTTCGCGCTCACTCTCTTATACTCGGTCTGTTTTGTTTCGTCGACGGTCGTTTCTGTGTAGGTTGGGCTTCGTTTTCGTTGGTAGACATCATCACCCATCGCGTACATACTCACACTCCCTCTTTTGTTTTTCTTTGCCCTAATATGTAACTGTACTCCACCTGTCACTTGTAAAATTAACAAGGCCATTTCGGGACAATCTCAACAGATGTTCAACAAAGTTTCGATCTTTGACCTTTGACCCTGGTGGGCGTTACTGGACCGCCTTCCAATGGGCGGATCTTTTGACGGATGGGTGGTTGAGCCCACTGCTTATTGTAACGTGACCCCTTGAAGAAATCATATATACCCAAACTTGCAACAATGCCCACGACGTTCACGTACACATGCGACCGCATCATCGGAACCCTCCGTGTGCGCCACTAGCACCAGTGGCACCTACGTACTCAGACCAGGAGTGTCCCACCGGATGAGAAATGTGCCACGAAACCAAAGCTATTTCGCAGGGTACCATGTGGCGGAGGCGAACATCTTATATCTGCCAAAGGAATCACGGATCCGTGGGCCGTGCTTGCTTGCAGGACAGACGCAGTCGACTGCGCTGATTCCACAAGGCTCACAGGCCAACACGATCATCATGGCAATTTGCCCCGGTGGAACGCGTGCAAGATGCGTTCATGTCGCCGCCCGAGGTCATGACATCGATGGTCCGGGTGCCACGACGCCCGCGTGCATCCGCGTCGGAATTGTTTCTAACTGCACAAAATGGGATCTGTGATCCAGGAAAACATCGGAAGACAAAAAGACCAAACCTGACTGGTCGCCATCCCCATCACACGCACCACCCCCGCCTGCTCTATGCAAGCCTCAAGTCTTGCATCTCCATCTCATCCCTCGCCTCCGCCTCTGATCCCTCGACCCGCCCTGGATCGGCAAACATGATCGTGGCCACATCGACATCGTCGCTAGATGTTGATGTCAGACCGAAGGCGGTGTCCACCTTGCTTTCTCTCCCTTCGAGATCGTGTGCATATAGTTTCCGCAGATTCAGGATGAACCGTGGGATAAGCGTGTAGGGAGGTATAAACCGCACGACATCAAGCAGAAGCACACGCCATGCATCTGTTGGATACTTCCCAGTTAAACCTAGTATAGTCATGAGCGTACATGTGAGCATGCTACGTGAAAATGCGTATCAGCTTGTTTACTGGATGGAATAGAAAGAAAGGCTAGAGATGGACGTACACAACAAAGTAGACGATGCCTTCCCTCACGAAAAGGTTCATGTATCGACCAAGGCGAAATTGCTTCGTAGCTTTGAATAGGAGAAACGACTCCCTGACGAATTGGATAATGACTAGCAAGCACATGAATGTGGCAAGAGCGACTAGAAAGGCGGCCGCAACTGGGGTGGGAATAGGGGCGCGAGTATATTGTTGGACGCATAGTGAAGAGTCAAGCACTTGAATGGTAAAAGTCAGAAACATTTTCACATGAACCTATACTTCACATACCAAAGATCTCAGTTGGAGTCGTATATGAGATCGTATATATGATACAAGAAATTGCGTATGTGATAGCTTGCACCGCGAAGAAGGTAAGGAGTGCGACAAGGATGAACCTTGATTGATGGTACAGCGCCCATACACGCAGGATCATTGCTACTGCATATAGTATTTATGTGATTCATCTTCCCGGAAGACGGTGAGCATGGAATCTCACAATCTGCAGCACATTGAAAAATCCAAGTACTCCAAGCTATAACGATGCGGGTTATATCACCTTCGACATGTACTCATCAAATCGATATTGGGGGTGTAAACACAGAGCTGAACTCACAGCTATTCAAGCGTTCAGCGGCCATCGTTCGTCGGAAATACAATTAGCCGGTAAGGTTGAAGAATGAGCACATACGTCTGGAGTGGTTGGTCAGCGTCTTTTAGGAACTGGAGGCCAGTAACACATAGAATAACCTTTACGGGACCAGGTATAAAAGATCTTCCCCCTTTGGTTGATTCCAATCAGCAATCACATGCACACTCAGGGTTCTGAGGATGAAACACACAGAGGGCAGACAGCCTAAACAAAGCAATCAGATCAATCGATATACATGACAGCGGCCATATGGTACCCACACGACTGAACATATCCCAAAATATCGAGTCTCAAGTCATCGATTAGCACGCGGTTGTACAGATGCGCTAGCTACTCACGACGACAAAGATTGCAAACATCAGTGTCCGGGTTTTCCTCCTCTGTACTCAAATCAGAAACGATATGACAGGCTCTGGAAAAGCGTTTGCTAACCCAGATGTATTCTATCTACAAGGAATAAGTATCAAAGACACAGTGATAGTGAATGTGAGGGCACCTCATCTGACAATGTGAGAACTGGCGTTGCGGAGATATGACCTTAGTGAAGTGCAACAGACGTATTTTGGCTTACAATAATCATACCCGACGGCAGTGACGACCACAACTGGGAGCAGTATCAATCTTAGCGTGCATGAATTGCCATACAAATGAACATACGGGCCGAGCAATCAGCTAGCCAAATACTTTGGACGGTTGCTGGCTGGAGACTTGAAGCCATGGCCAGTCGACCCAATGGGCAGGACGAACTCTACAAATAACGCGAAGGGGTCAACTGCGGTGCAGACATCTATGGGCGGTGTTCATAAGGCGGAAACCGCCACTGAGATATTACAATTGCATGTCGTAAGTCTTTATCGTTCGATTTATCCTTTTCCTCGAATCCGAGTGTGATGGCAGTGAGAGATTTGTGTTTGTGGTGATTGCAAACAAATTTTTCTCCAAAGCTTCACGCCATCCCTTTGTCAGGCCCAAAGTTACAAGAGACCATAGAGGTCACTATCCTAAGCGATGTAGACCAAGGCAGCGATAAAGCGGACAGCATGAATGCACATCGCACACTAGCCACCGAAGACTACCAAAAACAAAGCCTACTCCGTGCGGTACAACTCAGACGGATTGTGTGGTCTATGTAAGCATCTCAGCCAGTATCCCGATATTGTTACGCTATATATGAATGACTCGGCGACTGCAAACTGACCATCTTCAACCGTTGAGTCTGGGATCGTGGTCCGAACGAACGTCGGTCATAGTCGGTCCAATTTCCAGCTTCATGCAGGGCTGTCCTCTGGTTTTCAGCACCTCCACCACTGCTGTGGTCCCCCTGATCCAGCACAGCACAGCACCGGCGAAGACTCGTCGACAACATACGGTATCCGACGGGTGAGAGAATATGTGACTTCCCGAGGTCCAGGTTAGTAGGTGAGCTGCATAGTTCAAACGTGATGGTACCAACATCCTTTTCAGACTTGACTGGGACATTAAATAGAGGTGGTTTCCATAGCTCGTAAGGGATTGGGTAGGAGCAGACATGTCGTATGGCTGCACACGAGAGGAGATCAGGACCTCTTGTGTGGCTGGGTCAGGAGAGCGTCGTGAAGGAGCACAATTTTCCATCCTGTGATGCCAGGGGCGATGCCGGTATGTGAATGCACATGATATACGAATTACTCATGAGTCTTCAGAGGCAGAAGCACGAATGCCTGACATTGGGTAATCCACCCAGCACCGTCATAGAAGAGTGATTTCGCAAAGATGAGGTGAGCGGATGCTGAAGTGCTTCTCCATGTCGTGAATTTAAATCCTTCCATGTGCCACGTACTGGCATCATGATGGCACTACAGCAGCTTGAGCCCGGGCATGATTTGGTACAATATCCAAGGTGCTCGCCTCAATAACCCAGGTCTGGTATAAATCCGGCATTGTAATATCTGCCGACGTAGTTTGTAAGCAAGGTCCCTTGGCAGTGAATGAGGTCGTAGGGCTCTGTCGTTCCTTGTCGACTCTCCCGCCATTCTTTCATTTTTTGAAACCTCCGAGTCGAGTTCCGGACATGGCCTCAACTCTGCAGTCAGCTGTCCAGAGCATTTTGCTGAATGATTACTCTGCCCGTACGCTCTTTCATACGTGATTCCCCGGACCGGTCCGACTGACATCACCGTTCCTGCTAGTTGTGGTCCTCAGTGCCATTGGGTATGATTACTGTAAGAAAATCCGTCAGTTACATTTTCCTCCCAGGAGAATCTGAATGGTGCCCCATCAACATCCACAGTTCTCACATTACCGGATGAGGTGGGACCTGGATTTCACGTTTGCCATCTTCTTGAGTTTTACTCCCTGTAGATAGAATATATTTGGGTGGGTGCATGCCTTTACACTAGCACCCTCTGATCTGGGTATAGAGCAAGCCCCGGAGTCTGATTTTCGCAATATTCATTGTCGTAAGTAACCAAACTGTCCCCACAACTACAAGCTAATCAGTAACTTTGAGGCTCGATATTTTGGTTTGAGTGCGATAGTGTAAGTTTAATCCTGTGAAAGCTGGTCGATCTAATCACTTCGCCTAGACTTCATGTCCTCTGTGTGTTACATCCTTGACGTTCCAGGTGTGTTGTACTAACCCAACTTGATCAAAGGGTGGAGTTCTTTCATGCCTAGTCCATCAAAGGTAACTCTCCATCTTATCGCTCACCAACGTCCCGAAAGCTATTAACAACTCTAAATGAACCAGTACGTTTTCATTCTATTATCGACCAATCAAAACCTTGAGAGATGACGATGACTGGACAGCTGTGAGTATGGTTATTGATTTTATCGATGTCCGTTTACCAACTACACACTAAAGGCGAAATAACTAGCATTTTGATGGATTGGGCTACTTGGATATTTTGGGGCGCTGCGGAACGTAAGATTTCATATTCCCGTCTACCGTAAGATGAAACCACACAGGTAATTGTAGTGGCAATGATCCTCCGTTTGTGGGCAATGTACCGTCGATCAAGGTTCATCCTTGGCATGCTCCTTACTTTCTACATGGTGGAAATTATTGTATATCCGATTGCTTGCATAATGTACACGATTCGGTATAAGGACGTCGGTATGTGAATCTTCCCTTCGTGTCATACATAACATTTAACAGAATTCTACTGATTTACAGGTTACGCCGTTCGTGTACTCGGATATTTGCTTTGCGGGGAAGTGATCGTTCCCTTCGTTCAAGTTCCAAGCATGATTGCGACCAGTAACATGATCGTTCTGGGTGCACTGATGTGCACACTGATTGTTATTCAATTAACAAGGGAGCCCTTTCTGATGTATAAAGCTATGAGACAATTTAACTTAAATCAATACTTTACCCTTCTTGTGCAAGAAGGTGTACTGTACTTTTTTGCGTATGTCCTACATCCTTTTTTCTTTACGCAACGAAGCTGATGCATGTTTCTCACGAGAGCATCCTTATATTTGCTCTCCTTTCTTTACTAGCTTGGGCGGGAAGCTATGCGAAACAGGGATGGCAAGTAGTCTTGATTTACCCGGTGCAATTTGTACCCCCTTGGACGCTTGTCCCACGATTCATCCTGAATTTGCGGAAACTGTATGCACACGATCTTGAAGGGAGACAAGGAAGTGGGATAGACACGGCGTTCGGCTTGACACCAGTGTCCGACCTTAACGCTGTTCCGAGCCTCGTCGATTTCGCTGATGCCGGAATGCCGGAGCAGGAGGGCCGGAGAAGCGAAGACGTAGAAATATAAGTGGTGACTCGTGGGGCTGGAAGGAGTGCGTGATAGGTCGTTTGCCTTTTGTTTCCGAGTCATCGTTAGATCGTATTGCTTTTTCATGATGACTTGGAGAATTGCCCCAGTTAAAACTGGCATAGTTCATTTTGGATGACGATATTCGATTTGTCTTTGCGACTGCTCGGTCTCGACTCTCCATGGGGAGCCGTTGCTATGGCCTTGACGGTACCAACTCTCTGCGGCCCCCGACTTTGTTTATAATCCAACGGCGGGGCTCATCATCTGCATTTCATTGTGTAGTGTGCCACCGTCTACTATGCTTCAAATGAAACGACTGGCACTACTGGTACGAATGCTCGCAAAAGTCAAAATTGGACAAGTTCCCTTATGTCAACCTTGCGGATCCCCGAGCCTTGTATCTCAGTCTTCGCTCGCGCCCTCCTCCGCGTCCTCGTTCTGCGCTGCATGCGCAAACACGATGGTGCCGAGTACCGCATCGAGGCCGGATGCGGGCGTCAAGCCGAATGCTGTGTCTAGCTCGCTTCCTCGTCTGCCTTGAAGATCGCGTGCGTACAGTTTCCGCGGGTTCAGGATGAATCGTGGGACGGGCCTGCAGGGGGGCACAAATCGTGCTGCGTAAACTAGGATTAATTGCTATCCCTGTGCCAAGTAGCCGCCTGTCCAAGCTAGTAAAGCAAGGAGCACAATGATGATCAATAGACACAGCAAAGTACAGTATCAATATCCAGGGTGCTCGCCTTAACAGTCCAAGTCAGGAACGACTCCGGCATCGTAGTTTCCTGCCGTCGTGGTTTTTAATCAACGTCCACTGGCAGTGAGTGTCCTGTCAGGCGCCGTCGTTACTCATCGACTCTTCACTATTCTTTCGCTTTTTGAAACATCCGAGTCGGGTCCCTGACATGATCTCAACTGTTCTCCACGATATTTTACTGTCTAATTACTCGGCTTATATGTTCTTTGATATGTGATTCCTAGTCCCTACTGACATTGCCATTCCTCTTAGTTGTGGTTCTCAGTGCCGTTGGGTATGATTACCGTAAGAAAAATCTGTCTGTTGTGTTTTCCTGCCAATAAAATCTGAGTGGTCTCTTCAAATGACTCCCCGCCAACACCCATAGTTCTCACATTGCCGGATGAGGTAGGACCTACATTCACGACACTATCTTCTGGGATCTTACTCCCAGTAGATAGAATTTGTTTGGGTTAGTGCATGTTCTTCTGGGATTGTCATACCTGGACGCTCTAACTTGGGCACAGGGCAAACCATGGAGCCCGGTTTTTGTAATATTCATTATCATAGGCAATCAAGTTACTCTTACAACTACGTGCTAATCAGCAACCCCGAGGTTCGATATTTTGGTTTAATTGCAATGGTGTAAGTTTACCCCTGTGAAGTTGGTTGATCTAATCACTTCATTTAGACTACGTGTTCTCTGTGTGTTATATGTCCATGATGTTCCATTTATTTTGTGCCAACTTAACTTCAAGTTAATCAAAGGGTGGAGTTCTTTCATGTCTAATATATCAAAGGTAATTCTCTATGTTATCATTCACCAATGTCCTGAAAGCTGCTGACATCTCTAAATGTACCAGTATGTTAATTTTTTTTACCACTGACCAGTTAAAACCTTGAGAAATGATGGATATTGGGCAGCTGTGAGTACAGCTGTCAATTGCTTGGATGTCCATTTGACCTAGTTTATATTAAAGGTGAAATGGCCAGCATTTGGATGAGTTGGGCCTTCTGGATTTTTTGGGGTTCTGCAGAATGTATGGTTCCACATTCCTGTCCATGAAAAGAAATCACATAACCAATTATAGTGGTAATGATTCTCTGTGTATGGGCAATGTACCATTGATCAAGGCTCATCCTTGGCACACTCCTTGCTTTTTACATGGTGGAACTTATTGGAGAACTTATTACTTGCATATTGTATATGACCCAATATAAGAACTTTGGTATGTGAATCTTCCCTTTGTGTGATACACCCTATATAACAGGATTCTACTGATGTATAGTCTTCACCTTCCATGTGCCTGGTTATTTTTTTTGCAGTCCCCAACTATATTTTTACATCATTCAAGTTCTAGACATGATTGTGACTGGTAATATGATTGTTCTGGGTGCACTGATGTGCACACTCATTATTATTCAATTATCAAGGGAGTCTTTTCTGATGTTTAAAGCTACAAAATGATTCCACCTAAATCAATATGCCACCCTGCTCGTGAGAGAAGGTATACTGTATTTCTTTGTGTATGTTCTACATCCTTCTTTTACACACCTGTGCTGATGCATATTTCTCATGAGAGTGTTGTTATATTTTTGCTCCTTTCTTTACTACCTTTGGCAGGAAGCAATGCAGATCAGGGATGGCAAGTAATCTTGATCTATCTGGTGCAATTTGTGCCCCCTTGGATGGTCATCCCACAATTCATCCTAAACCTGCAGAAACTGTATGCACATGATCTTCGAGGGAGACGGGGAAGCAAGATAGACACAGCATTTGGCTTGACACCAGTGTCTGACCCCAATGCTGTTCTGAGTCAAATCACTTTTGCTGATGCAAGGTTGGAGCAAGAGGGCTGGAGAAGTGAGGACATAGAGATGGAGGTAGTGATTCATGGAGCTGGCATGTGTTACACTTGGCCTGGGTAGGGACAAGCATAGACCTAACGATAATCGCCTAGGTCAAGGACAGGGGCTACAGTTTATGTACTGATATAAGTCAGGGACTCCAGAGATGAAGATAAAGGGGTTCTGGTGGATAAAGGCATGTTCTTACATCAGATGACCTCAAGGGGGTCTCCTAGAAGGATCACAGAGGTTCTAGGTGGAGGAGGCTAAGGATGATGATGAGGAGGCACTAAGGCCAAGCTTAGGGATTGGCTCAGAGGAGGACTAGAGGTGTGAAGGCAAAAACCTAAGGTAGGAATTGCTTAAGGTCTACTGTACATGAATGACCAGCATTTATACTAGAAGGTGCCTAGTCATACTGAGTCACTTATAGTCAATGGATAGCCCTAAGGCTGTGTAAACTAAGTATAGTCCTATGCAAGACTGTGCAGAGGTGCTGTGATCAGAGGCTATGTGTGATGATGGGAAAATAAGGAGAATAAATAGCATGGGCAGTGCAAGTGGGAATGCATAGGAATGGGGTTAGAGATCTCTAAGTGAAAATAGATAGTAAGTGTAAATAGACACAGTAAAGTCTAGAATATAGAGGGATATTAATGTTACCATGTCACATAGCAAGAGAGTCAAAGGAAGACTGAGAGGTGTTAAGATGTAAAGTAAAAAGAAAAGATAGGGGGGTATCACCAATTGTAACATTACCCCCTTTGTATGGCAAAGCCACTGGATTTGCTTTAATCAAAGGTGACTTCTTCATTGGTAATTTCTTCATCTCCCCATCCATAGTCCTGCCAGCCATTGTAGTAGTTGTCACATCCAAGATTGTGGCCATGGAGGGAGCTGCATTTCTTGCAACTGCAGTGGTTGATGGTAGGAATGTTATCAGGGTCAACTAAAGAGGAAGTGACTATAATGGGGCTAGCATGTCACATACTCTTTTGGGTGTGCAGTACAATGAATAAGGGAATTTACAGTATGAAACTTACTGTGTAGCAGAGTTTAGACTTGGTGGAGTAATAGTACTCAGGTGAGCACTAGATTGAAGAGAGAAGTAAGAGAGAGCAAAAGAGAAGATCTTATTGTGCTATTTTATCTACTACATTTCAGACTGTATTTATATTAGCAATTCAATCTGAGTCTATTCTTGAAGAATGTTAACTCAGATGACATGCACAGTCATGCACAGTTAGTATGACATCATGCACAGTCAATTGTGCAATCTGCAGTAAGTATGAGTCTACATGATTTATAAGTATGATCAGTAGCAGTGTGATCAGTATTTGTCATTAGTATTAATCAGTAGTGATTAATGGTAATGATTAGTTAGTTTAGTAAATCATTAGTTATACTTTACTTTAGTTAATTAGTTATGTAGTGGAGTAGTTACATAAACTAATTGTGTAGATTTCATCACTCCCTGTCATTCAAAAGAATTGTGATGCAAAAGTGCAAACTGTGGGAATTTCGCATGGACCATGGGAATTTCTTTGTAGATTTTTGAAAAAGCTCATAGAGGGTCATTGGATGTGCTGTTTCCACTATTAGATGGCTGAAAAGGTGTTTTATTAGCTTTAAAGCTAATTAGTTGTGTTATTTGGCTGTAGTTGTGTACAGCCACAGGAAAAATAGACAAAATGTGATTTAGTGGACACCAAAACTCATGCCTGTCATGCCTCAGGGCCAACACAACCAAACAAATGGCTGGGTCCTATACATGGGGCTGGACACAACAACTACTTAATAGTAGTTCAAGTACCATCTTTAATTGTCAATTGGTATATAACAATGCACAATAGCTATGATCAGTAGCTTTTAACCATTGTTATTATTGGATATAGTGGATGGATTAAAAACTTTGAAGGGTGATCATTTCCCTAAGTTTAATGAATTGATCTCTTGTGAGATTCTTGGTGAATATGTTGGCTTTTTGTTCTCCTGTTGCTATATAAAATAGCTTCAGAAGATTCTCTTGGACACATTCCTGAATAAAGTGATAAGGAATTGCAATATGTTTAGTATGTCCTTCTTGGACTGGATTGGATGCTAAAAATATTGCACCCTGATTATCCACATATAAATGAAATGGTGGTAACTCAATTTGGAGTTTGTGGAATAATGATTTGATCCAGCTGAGCTGCTTAGCAACTTCAGTCATACCGACATATTCTGCTTCTGTTGATAATAACATGATCTTCCTTTGTTGTTTAAAGAGCCATGAGACTATTCCATCAGCTAGGAAAATACAATATCCTGTAGTTGACCATCATGTGTCAATGTCTCCTGCCCAATCTGTATCACTATATGCAAGGAATTCTTCTTTTGAATTTCCTTTATATGTGAGACATAAATTCTTGGTAGTAGCCAAGTATCACACAATATATAAAGCATGTTTGAGGTGTTCTTCAGTTGGATTAGCTGAGAATTGTGACCTTTTGATGATGGAAAAAGCAAGGTCAGGTCTTGTTCCAAGCATGATGTATAACAATGATCCAATGACTGATTAATAATGACTTCAGATAGAAGCATTAGATTCAGTTTGGAGAGATTCTGGATTATATCCAGATGGTAGAGGAACATATGCAGGTCTACAATTTTGTAGATCAAATCTAGAGATTACTGTTACGATTCGTTTCTTCTTCCGATACGATAGACTGGCCCAACCCAGTACCTTTTGCTTTCTTTAGAGTGCTCTAGAACATACAACATGTTCATCACACACCTTTCATTTCCGCTTTCTATTCTTGTTATCTACACTTCTATTTCTTGTGGAAGGTTCTATCTTCACTTTGCTTAGCAACCAACCTTCCATGACCTTCTATTAGTTTCTATTCTTCGCAGTACTTAAGCTGTCGTCTTACTCGATGTAACCTCAGCTTAGTCCTGCTCAATTCTACCTTGATCTCCTCAAATCCCTTGTTGACCTCATCGTCGGACGAATCCCTTGAAACTCTTTGTCAACTCCATCATTGGACAAATCCCTTGAAACTCTTCGTTGACTCTATTGTCGGACAATTACCTTTGAATTCCTTCGTCGACTCTATTGTCGGACGACCCCTCTTTGTTATTCAGCAAGCCTCCCTTGTCCAAATCCTTTGAACCTTTGACCCACCATTAGTTCTTTGAGCCTATGCTCGTTCCTACCCGGACCAAGCATAACAAAAGGACTAAGCTCTTCTTTTCAAGCTACCATCACTGTAGTCTCTCACCATTTCCTCCCCCTGAACACCAGGAGCCCTTGAATGGGCACTACAACGCTCTTACTGAGTCCCCTCTGAATCCCCTAAATCGTCAGACAATGAAACCTTTACCCCTGCCCCAGACGTTTCTCCTAGGGAACCAACTCCACCACTCCCCACCCCCACTGTAACTAGACCGCTCCTCCTTCCTCCCCCATCCTCCACCCCCATTCCCCCTCGACAGTTCGTTCCCTCACATCCACTTCCCCCCTTCCTTCCCCCACAACCACCCCACTCCACCATGACTTCGAAACCAGTTGAACTTCGCATTGGAACCCCTGAAAACTTTGATGGCAACTATGCCAAAGCCATGATCTGGTTGGACTCTGTCCGAACCTACCTCCTCGTCAATGAAGAGGTCTATACCACTGATGCCAAAAAGATTGCCTTTGCCCTCTTGTACATGACTAAGGGAGCTGCCCTTACTTGGGCCTCCTCCTTCCGAAAAGCCACTCTCAGCAGAAACAAAGGCTTCGGCACCTATGCAGATTTTATCACTGAATTCAATACCGCCTTCGAACACAAGGACACCATTGCCCTCTCCATCACCTGGCTCTCTTCAACCAAGATAGAAGGAAAGCCCTCCCTCTCTGACCTCACCAAGTATATTTCTGAGTTCCAGAACCATGTCCAGATCTGTGGGATCACCAACCAAAACGTCCTCATCGGATACTTTTCCACTGGTATCTACACCAAACTCATGCGTCACATCATGTCCATGGACACCATCCCCACAAAAATCGACGAATGGTATGCCAAGTCCACTCACTTCCTCACCCAATGGGGAAGAGCCGACGACATGGCAAAGCGAGGCAAGACCACTGCCTCCTATCATTCATTCTCCACCTCTTCCTCCTGCCCCCAGAAAGACCCTGACACTATGGACGTTGATGCCATCAAGGTATCAAAGTTAACCCCAGAAGAGCGAAAACGCTGTATTGCTAAGGGACTCTGTTTCCAATGCCGAAAACCTGGACATCTCTCTGGCGATTGCCCAAACTTCCCCTCTCAGCCGAAGAAGACTGGAGAGAGGAAGGTGAGGAAGGTTGAAGAAGTCCCCAGGTTAGTAGAAGTCGAGGATGATGACGAAGAAGAAACTGTAGCAAGAATCTCCTTCATACCCTCCAATGAGGATTTTTAAAACGGAGACCTTCCCCAATGCAAGGCTCTCCCTCTTTTATGTGCACTCCTGTACTTGTATCGTTGATTACCAAACAGTCTATGCAAATCCCCATTGAAATCATTGAACCATCGCATCTAAAAGCCATTGGAACCCGTGCTCTCGTTGACTCTGGAGCACAAATCTCTTGCATCGATTGGGACTTTGTTCAAAAACATCGTCTCCTGAAAGAGCAACTCCCCTCCCCCATCACCATCAAAAACATCGACCAATCCTCGAACAAGAATGGTCTCATCTGTTTTTCCACCATGCTCTATGTCCATATTGGACAACTCATGCACCATGTCACGTTCTACATCCTTAACTGTGGAAAGGAGAACGTAATCCTTGGACTCCCCTGGCTTAGGCAAACCAATCCCACCATCGACTGGACCAAGTGAGAGCTATCCATCTCCCTTGACTCTGATCAATCCCAGGAGCTGTATTACAATCATACTAGACCAACTCCTACTCCCCAGACACCAACCCCTCGCCCACCCCGCCATGTACAAATCGACTCCATCTGGGATGGACGTCTCTACGACTACATGAAGAAAGACACCGAAGCCCAATACCTCCAACGGGCCAATGACAACCAAATCATCAATCAGATCATGCACTGCGGATCTTGCTTTATCCCCTCTGCCACCATCACTAAAATTATGACCACCACAGAGTTAGCTATGGCTGCTGAAAAAGCCAAACCAAAAGCGACTCTCCCACCTGAATACTCGTCATTTGCCTCAGTCTTCTCGAAAGAAGCAACTGACCATGTTTCCCCTAGCCGACCCTATGACCATGAGATCAATCTTGACAACTCTTTCACCCCAAAAGTTGGCAAAATCTATCCTCTCTCCCCTGATGAAAAAACCGCTACCGACGCATTCCTCGACGAGAATCTCAAAGCAGGGAAAATTTGCCCATCCAATTCTCCCCAAGCCTCCCCCTTCTTCTTCATTAAAAAGAAGGATGGTGGCCTTCGACCCTGCCAAGACTATCACTACGTCAACAAACACACCATCTGCGATGCCTATCCCCTTCCCCTCATATCAGACCTCGTCGATAAACTTAAGGGTGCCAAAACCTTTACCAAATTCGATGTTCGTTGGGGATATAACAATGTCCACATCAAAGATGGTCATCAATGGAAAGTGGCATTTATCATCCACAAAGGACTGTTCGAGCCAATGGTCATGTTCTTTGGTCTTTGCAACTCCCCTGCCACCTTTCAACATTTCATGAATGACTCCTTCCGTGATATGATCACAGAAGGATGGCTCGTCATCTACATGGACAACCTTCTCATCTTCTCCCCCAATGCCAAAACCCATGAGGAGCGAACCAAACGAGTACTCCAACACATGACCAAGTTAGATCTTCACCTTAAACTCGAAAAATGCACTTTCACTACCAATGAGGTTGAGTATCTCGGCATAATCATATGCCCCAATGAGCTTGCCATGGACCCAGTAAAACTGGATGGCATTCATGAATGGCCGACCCCTACCAAAGTCAAAGATGTCTGCTCTTTCTTAGGATTTGCCAACTTCTACTGACGCTTCATCCCCAACTATTCCAACATCGCACGACCTCTCCTCAATCTCACCAAGAAAAACCAACCCTGGGACTGGTCTCCTACCCATCAACAATCCTTTGACAATCTCAAGAAACTATTCCTTGAATGCCCAGTCCTCCATCTCCCAGACCCCGCCCGCCCCTTTGCCATTGCCACAGACAACTCCAAATATGCCTCTGATGGAGTGCTCCTCCAAACCGACACCAATGGAGATTGGCATCCATGTTCCTATCTCTCCCAGTCCTTCTCCCCCGCCGAACGAAACTATGATATCTACAATAGGGAACTCCTCACCATCATTTGTGGCCTCAAGGCCTGGTGCCACTACCTCCAAGGATCCCCCTTCCCTGTCAAAGTCTTCACAGATCATAAAAACCTCATGTACTTCCGCCAACCCCAGAAACTCAACCGATGACAGGCTCGTTGGCTGCTTGACATTTCTGACTTTGACCTTCACTTGACCCATGTTCCTGGAACCTCCCTTGCTGCACTGGATGCTCTCTCTCATCGCCCAGATCTTCTTCCACCAACCGATGAAGATAACGACAATATAACTCTCCTCCCTGACGCTCTTTTTGTAAACCTCATCGACACCTCCCTGCAAACCAAACTGGCTGCCTCCTCCACCTCTGACCCCCTTGTCTTGGATGCACTATGCACCACCACCAGTGATATCCCTGCCCGATTCCATTCTTGTCTCTCCAACTGGCAATATGATGCTGGCGTCCTCACTTTCCAGGGATGTATCTACGTTCCCCCTGACCTCCGCCACCCCATCATTGAATGACACCATGACCATACCTCTGCTGGTCACCCTGGATACCTTAAAACTTGTCAACTCATCACTGCTGAGTTCTGGTGGCCTGGTCTTGCTCAATTTGTGCGAAAATACATTGAAGGATGCACTCTCTGTCAATCCTCTAAGGTGAACACCCATCCTACCTCTCCCCCTCTCTCCCCCATTGTCTCTTCCTCCAACATTCCCTTTCAGCAGATATCCTGTGACCTCATCACAGACCTCCCTGTCTCTTCAGGATTTGACAGTCTTTTGGTCATGGTCGACCATGGGCTTACTAAGGGGGTGATTCTCTGTCCCACTAAGAAATCTGTCTCTGCCAAAGGGATTGCCTCCCTTTTTTTTCATAAAGTCTACACTAGGTTTGGCCTCTATGACAAAATCATCTCGTATCATGGACCCCAATTCGCTTCCTTCTTCACAAAAGAACTCGGATGTCTCCTTGGATACAACCTCTCCCTCTCTACGGCATATCATCCCCAATCCGACGGAGAAACTGAATGGGTAAACCAAGAAGTGGAAACCTATCTGCAGATCTTTTGCGGCAATTCCCCCTCCACATGGTCTGACCTCATCTCCCACGCCGAATTTGCACACAATCACCGCCCTCACTCCGTCACCAACAAATCACCATTCTTCCTCATGATGGGATTTGAACCTCGCCCCCTGCCCACTATCATCACTGAAACCAACCTCCCCGCAGTCGAAGAATGACTGAAACTCCTCTCCACAGCTAGAGACGAAGCCCTGGTGGCCCACAAACTTGCCAGACAAGTTATGAAGTCCCATTTCCATGGAAAATTCACTCCTTTCTGTAAAGGCGACAAGGTTTGGCTAGAAGCCTGAAATCTAAAATGCCTTATCTCCCACCCGAAGTTCACCCCCAAACAAGAAGGCCCATTTACCATTACCCAGGTCCTCTCTTCCCTTACCTACAAACTCTGTCTCCCACATACTTGGAAAATACATCCGGTCTTCCATGCTTCCCTGTTATCGCCCTATCACAAAAACGACGTATACGGACCGAACTTTCCTTCCCCTCCACCTGACCTTATCAACGGAAAAGAGGAATATGAAATGGATAAGATTATCTGACACCGTGGAACCCTGAACAACCGAAAATTCCTAGTCCGTTGGAAGGGATATTCGGCCGAAGAAGACTCCTGGTTACCCGAATCGGAGTTCAACCATGCCAAGAAAATCCTATCTGAATATAAGACTCTCCACCCTCATGTCTTCCCCCCATTCCCTGTACCCCCAACAAAACCCAAACATGTCCACTCCCACTAGATCCCCCTCTCCCACCGCTGCTACCACTGGCTGGACCACTCCCTTACTCTATCGTATACAAGGCCTCAACTCCACTAATTACAACCTGGGCATCCCCAGGTCTACGTCCCTTCCTCTACGTCTTCCCCCTCTCAATCCTAACCCGGTAGTCTCCATCGAGCTACCCCTCTATGCCCAACATATCCATCCAGACCCCTTCCTCATCACTGAACAATCTTCTCTCATGCTCCTCCTTGAAACCCCCCATCTCGTTACCCCCCTTCGTGCACACTTAGAACCTTTCTCCCCCCTAGATACCCTTTTCCTCCTTTTCCAAGAAATCCATAGCCTCTATCCTCTCGCCAACCAGATGTCAGACTATCCCACGGAACTTGTCGCCACCTTCCACGAAACCTGCACAGAACTCACCAACCTTGTCCTCTCTGTCATGCACCAACTCGAGATGGACAAACTAGCTAAGGACATTCTACATTATACCCGAGAACTTGACGAACGCCACTGCCTTCATCAAAACCCATCCCCCGAAGCTTCCAAAGAACCCCTCACTCTCGAGGAACTCACTGTCATGGAATGAGCAGAAGTTAGTTGGGATGGACAACATAATGTACCCCTCTCCCCTGATCACTACCTCTATAGCCGGGCATGTTTCCACTGTCACTGACTCTCCCACATCCATATCAACTGCCCATACTACGTCTGTCCCCACTGTGCTCACCATCGTCCTGGCCATCCTCAACATCGCTGCCCTTGATGTCCTCGCCCTTGTACCCTTAACCCTGTCACCTCCTCCTCCTCGTCCTCAGCTTCCTCCACTCATTCTAGGTGTTCTGGCATCACATCTTCCTCTCAACCCCTTGTTGAATGACTCTCCGATCCCCTGTCCTCTAGCTCTAGTTCAGTTCCTAGACAGGTTCCCCCTCTGTCTTATTGTCACCGTCAAACTCCTCACCCTCGCCAACGTCATCATTGCCCTTCCGCAGACTTAGACCTCGCTGATCTTGACCTAAATGATAATGACCCAGGGTATGACAACTCTGCTTATGCCAACATGACTGGTTCACCCAGTGGAGGCAGATGTATGGATTTCTGATTTTTCTTTTGAATTTATTCTTCGTCGTAGCTTCGAATGTACTCTGGAGGTAATGTTACGATTTGTTTCTTCTTCCGATATGATAGACTGGCCCGACCCAGTACCTTTTGCTTTCTTTAGAGTGCTCTAGAACATACAACATGTTCGTCGCACACCTTTCATTTCTGCTTTCTATTCTTGTTATCTACACTTCTATTTCTTGTGGAAGGTTCTATCTTCACTTTGCTTAGCAACCAACCTTCCATGACCTTCTATTAGTTTCTATTCTTCGCAGTACTTAAGCTGTCGTCTTACTTGATGTAACCTCAGCTTAGTCCTGCTCAATTCTACCTTGATCTCCTCGAATCCCTTGTCGACCTCATCGTTGAACAAATCCCTTGAAACTCTTCGTCAACTCTATTGTCAGACAATTACCTTTGAATTCCTTCGTTGACTCTATTGTTGGACGACCCCTCTTTGTTATTTGGCAAGCCTCCCTTGTCTGAATCCTTCGAACCTTTGACCCACCATTAGTTCTTTGAGCCTACGCTTGTTCCTACCCAGACCAAGCATAACAATTACTTCCTCTGCATATACAACTTGATCTAGTTTAAGAGTTTGCTTTGAGTGATCTCTAGTAATCCTTATACCTAGATATTCTTGTGCTTGTCCTAAATCTTGACTTTCCCATTTGGTCATAAATTCCCTTTTCTTGTGCATGAGTAGTGATTTATTATTGCTCATGAATAGAGCATTGTCAACATAAATTAATATGATGACTATATCACTTTTATTAAAGTGAACATAAACCCCTGGATCAGATAAGGTTCTTTTGAAACCCATCTTAACAATGGAGTTGTGTAAGGCTTTGTTCCATTGGAGCACAGCCTGTTTAAGACCATAAATGGCCTTCTTCAATCAACAAACTTTGGTTTCAGATCCTTTTTGTATGAAACCTTTGGGTTGTGTCATATATATCTTTTTGTCAAGATCTCTGAAGAGAAAGGTGGTCTTTACATCTAGTGCTTCAATTTCCCAATCTTCTAAAGCTGCTAGTGCAAGTAACAGTTGGACTGTTTCAAATCTTGCAACCAGAGAGAAGGTTTCCTCAAAGTCTATTCCAAAGATTTGAGTAAATCCTTTAGCAATGTAACATGCCTTAGTTCATCCATCACTTTTCTTGACAAATACCCATCTCCCTGTTATGGGCTTATGACCTGGTGGAAGGTCTGTCAGATCCCATACATGCCAATTCTTCATGGATTTCATTTCTTCATTGCATGCATCAAACCATTGTTTCTGGTCATTTCTAGGCAATTTGGAGATATCTTTGTATTGTCTTGGTATTCCAAATATAGGTGCTGCCTGAAACATGAGCACTTTCATAAAATGCACACTCATTTCCTTTGATCCTTGATCTATTTCTGGAAAATCAAATTCAACTCCTTGTCACTCATTTCTGTTGGAGCTAGATCTTCATATGCATTGTCAGGTGCAATTCTAAGTCTTGGGACTTGTTCAGATCATCTGATTGGAGGAGGGGGTGGATTTGGAATCTGTCTAGGAGCTCTAGGAGGTGAAACTGGTCTCCAAGGTGGAGTTATTGGTATATCCGGTCATTGTACCAGGTTGGGATCTTGATTGGGTTGAAGATCTTCCATTGGTATTTCAATTTCAAGGCTGTCTAGATGTTGGGCATCCCCTTGATCAGGTTCCTCTTGATCTTGGTATTCCAGATTGTTATTGTCATTTTCTGGGATTAGTACATCATCTGGTTTGTCATACTCATTGGAACATTTCAGGAATGAGAATTCATTGAAAGTAGCACTGCTTGCAATTACAACTTTTCAGTTTTGAGTGTCATAAAATCGGTATCCTTTGACTCCTGGTGGATAACCAATGAAGATCATTTCCCTTGCTTTAGGGGAAAGTTTGTCTTGGTGATCTTCTTTGTGAATGAATACATATGCTCAACAACCAGATACTCTAAATCCAGATATATCTGGTTTCTTGTTACTTGGTTCCCATAGTGAAATTGGAGTTTCCCATTTTAGTCATCTCATGGGTTGACAATTGTATACATGTACAGCAGTTTCCATTGCATCTTGCCAGAATGATTTGGGTAGACAAGCATGATGTATCATTGCATTTACCTTGTCTAATAGAGTTCTGTTAAAATGTTTGGCTCTACCATTCTGTTGTGGTTCTCTAGCTACAACCTTTTGGTGTTGAACACCATGCAAAGTGAGGAATGATTGGAAATCATTGCCAATATATTCCCCTCCATGATCCAAACGAAGGGTGACAAGAGAAGCACCCATAGATCACTCAGCAAAGGCTAAATAAGTCTGAAAGGCAATAAAAGTTTTAGACTTGTGCTTGAGAAAGGCAAGACAAACATAGGAACTATAATCATCAATAAATGTAACAACCCATTTGGAGTGATTTCGAGAAAGAATAGGAAGTTCCAACAAATCAGAGTGTACTAATGATAAAACATTTGGTGCACAAGATTCTGAAACAAAATGAGGAATTTGAGTTTGTTTCCCCATGGCACAACCTTTACAGAATGGTGTAGTGACTGGTGTAGTAAAAGATTGAATGCCAGTGTTACGCTTGGTCCAGGTAGGAACGAGCGTAGGCTCAAAGAACTAACTGAGGGTCAAGGGTTCGAAAGATTCGGTCAAGGGATGCTTGCCGAATAGTCAAAGAGGATTGTCCGACGATGAGTCGACGAAGGGTTCAAGGGTTCGTCCGACGGTGAGTCGACGAGAGGTTCAAGGATTCGTCCAACGATGAGTCGACGAGAGGTTCAAGGATTCGTCCGACGATGAGTCGACGAGAGGTTCAAGGGTTTGTCCGACGATGAGTCGACGAAAGGTTCTAAGAGATCGTCCGACGAAGAGTCGACGAGGGAGTCAAGGGGTTCAAGGTAGAATTGAGCAGGACTAAGCTGGAGTTACATCTAGTAAGACGACGGCTTAAGTACTGCGAAAGATAGAAGGTAATAGAAGGTCATGGAAGGTTAATGACTAAGCGAAGTAAAGATAGAACCTTCCACAGGAAATAGAAGCGTTGATAGCAAGAATAGAAG
>JBBPLE010000100.1:10482-68379 GCA_038089675.1 Boletales sp. KT-2023b
CTCGTCAACCCCCCCCTTCTCCACTCCCACTTCGCGCAGCCGCGCTCCTCCCCCACCCCACTCCCTTGGGGGGGGGGGGGGGGGGGGGGGGTCCTCGACCTTGGAACGCTTCCTGGCCCAGACCATTGTTTGAGTGGAATCATGGCCACAGGTTTGATTCCTGGCGAGTCCATTTTCATTTCGATACGCCACAATGGCGAGTGAACGATGAGCGGATAGGTATGGAGATGGTGTACACCACGTTCGATCTTGTTCGCTCACAAGTTGGCTTTGCACCACTGCTCGAGGACTGAGTGTCATACCACTTGGCATGTAATGTACTTTGAATCGCGTTATTTTTTTTTTTTTTTGACTGGGAGTGTGTCGACCGTACGAAGGCTGTTTGACAGGCGTGTTTTCGGCAAACGACCACGAGACGGTGGTGAACGAGCACGTCGGACGCTACTCACACGGAGAGGCGACTCCGTGCCTCGAAAAACTTCGTGGCGGCTCGTTCGCCCGTCGTGCGCGGCTCATCTCACGCCTGTTCCGATGCGGATTGACTCGGGGTCGCCGCACCTCACACTCTTCCGTTCGTCCAGGTGTCGTTGGACAGTTCCACCAGCCCGGGCGTATTTCGATCGCCGATCCACGACGCATCGCATCTCGCATGTCGGCCAACGCCTGAAAACGATGTCTCGTCGTTTCTGAGACACCTACGAAAGGTGAGCAAACCGCAGACGTTCGTCCAGACCTCATTGCAGGGATCGAGCTTCCGAGTTGAATCCGTAGTTGGTTCTCGGTGCGTCCGACTTTCACGTCGGTCATAGTAGGAGCGGTGCGGACGGTCGACATGGCAGCACAATATTCATGCCTCACAAGAGTTGGGCCGCCGATACCGATGGTCATGTGACCCAGTCTGAATGGGTACCTCTGTCACGAAAAGAAGGCAAAGGGGGGTAACTCGCATGACATTGGTGACTATGTGTGCCTCGTAATTTTTATCTTTTTGATCTCTCAGCTCGCACCTCATTCGTAAACTTTTTGGGGTGTGCGAAGATAGGATAGGTTGCTGGAGGTCACGAAGTTGGATTGGGTACTGTACGATAAGTAAGAGTATAGAAAGATGAGCGACCTGATATTGCTTGAGTACAAGGAGAGGGAAAAAACATACTTGAAGGCATCGATCGTGTAGATACCACTGCAGGTAGTGATAAACGGGCATTCCTGACTTGCAGAGAGAAGATACTCACGCTGGGAAATCGCCAGAAATCGCAATGCTGATCTGCTCAGTCACTGCGACCGGACTCGGAAGTGAATAGGGCGCCATGGCCGAATTATGTGCCACGAGATTGATTTGGGACGGGTCGCCGGCTTCCTGGACGGCGGTAATTGTGAATATGTTGCCAGCGAAGATCAGCACATTAGTAGGAACTGACAGCTGCAGCGCAGCAGCAGCAGACAGCCAGAGTGAGAAGACCGTGTATCGTTGCAAGTGAGGTCAACATGAAAGGCCAAAACGAGCAAGTATATACCTGAGGTTTGCAAGCATGTTCAATGGGCGGGGAATGTATCGCAGAAAACGAGAGGTTCTGATTTATCCGGTTTTTGTGTCAGATCGGGAGCTGAGTTTTCGGTCGGAACATACACATGCATGTCATGAGCTGTGGTAGCCGGCAGGGCTCGAAGGTTGAGATGTCAACAAAATATATCGCCTGAACCGTCCGCTGATGTTTTACGTGCATTCTGTAAGTCACGTCCGTCGGACGGTCGGAGTCAGTTACGTGACTGGGTGACATTCAAGTTCGTCCTAATAGCATCGTAAAAATGTACCATTTGATTCAGGTGCGAATAAGATAAATTACCGTGGCTTACCACATTGACAGCAACGCTGCAGGTATTCCGTGAAGGGACTGTCAAATGTTGTTTCAACGTGCCCAGTTTAGCGATGGATTGTACATAGTAATTCTGAACCTCGTGCATGCAAAAGTCATTGGGAGATTGCCATGATTCAAGCACTCAGAAAGAGCGTCAGCCAAAGGTAGCTCAAGCTGTTCTAGCTCGCGAACAGCGACCAGCTGCCAGTTCTGCGGGTTTACCCGAGTTCGTGAAGTTTACTAGTAGTAGGACTTCAACTCATGAAGACCGCGAAATGAACAAATAATGTCATCGCCCACCTTCAACCAGGCTCCTTCACACCATTTTCATGAAGCGAGGGATGACGGGTGATTTCCGAGTGCATATATAAAGGTCTGCGAGGACCATTATTCACTGCCAGACACTGAGGCGATATCCGAGTTTCGCCTCTGGCAGGGACCTGGGGTTCCGTGTTGACTCCAAAATACTTGCGGGTGCAGTCCCATTGCAGAAAGAGCCGACACTCTGTTAGATGTACCTGAGGTAGCATACGGGGAGAGAAGACAACTGCATAGCCACCAGCTCGTCTACCCTTTTCCGTCATGCAGCGGACCCGCTGTTTTGCTTTCCTCATCTCTGGCCCGGGTGATCTCGCGGCTCATGCTTCGCCCAACAAGTGCCAATATAGTGCCCTTCCGCATTCCATACTAAAATCGTCTATTTTTGTCGCTGTGAACATTCTGGCTCGAGGATACAACGGGGTTGTACGGAACTTCTTCGATGCTTCAACTTGAGGCTTTTTCACATGGGATGCCAGGCTTGCGTGCTCGTTACTGCTAGGCGAAGCCGCGAGGGGAGTCATGCGACTCGGTTTTTTCGTGGGCCGTGTGTTCTATGTTGATACGGCCCGTCTCTCCGGCGAAGGGGGATTCTAGATCTGGTGGTGACTCGAACCAGTGGCATCAGTGGCACTGATAGACTCTAGGACCTAGATCTTGCTTCGGTGACATCGATTTCATCTTAGGCGCATCGATTTTCAAGCGCTCAGGCTCCTCAATCCCTTCGACGTCTTGGGCGACCTATCGTGACGTGTGTGTTCACGGAAAGCAGACGTCCATCCCGTGCTTCCGACCGGGTAATCGACGCATCATGTGCCCCGTTTTCCGCACGAGAGAGAGACACGGACCATTATTAGATGTATATCCGTCCCGGTGAGTGGCATATAAGAACGACCCGATGTTGTTTGCGCAACCCAACCATGTTTCGTCTTTCCCAGTGGAACGCGATCGCATTTGCGTGTCTCGGCGCCTTTGCAACGTCCTCGCGAGCCCTCGGCCCTGCATCAGGCCAGATCAAAAACTTGGTCACGTTTGGTGACTCATACACCGACACATCGTATTATCCTACCGCGGACGGCGGGCACCAGTGGCCCACATGGGCGGCCATGTACGGTCCGTTTGACCTCTACGGTACGCTCCTCTCCTCCAACTCCGACCCCCGAGATGTAACGTAGATCGAAAAAAAAAGGTTTCGCTAGATCCGGCGCGACCTGCTCCAACCTCCTCACCTACCGCCCCTATCCTCCTATCATGGAATGGCAACTCCCCGCGTACTTCAACGACACGTACGACGGCTCTCTAGTGCTCAACCCGCAAGAGACGGTCTACACGATCTGGATCGGAACCAACGACCTTGGTGCCAACGCGCTCCTTACGGGAAGCGACGCTCCTGGCGTATCGATCGTTCCCGTTCGGCAGTGTGCCGTCGACGTGCTGACACAACTGTATGAGCGCGGAGCGCGATACTTTATCATGCAAAACGTGCACATTCTTTTTGTCAATCACGACTCGGTGTACTGACGCGGTGGCAGATCATCCCGCTCGACCTCACCATCCTCTACTCCAACAACTCGTACCCAAACGTCTACTGGAGCGCCGAGCGAAACACGACCGCGTGGAACGTGTTTATGCGCGAGCTCGTCCACGCGGGCAACAAGCTCACCGAGCTTGAGCTGCAGGCGCTCGCGCCGACCTTGCCTGGAGCGCACATCGGTGAGCACCCCGCGCGTTCGCGCACCCTTTGGCCATCCTCACGATGACTGCAGCCTCGTTTGACTCCCACGCCCTCTTTACCGACATCTATACCCATCCCGCCAAGTACCTCAATGGCACCGCCCCGCTCAACGTCACCGGGTGCATCAACGAGTGTGTCCTCGCCGTCAACGAGAGCACGAGCGCGACCGGGGATTGTACCGTTGCCGAGGGGAGCGCCGCACGGGATAGCTTCATGTGGTACGTCGTCCGTCCTGTGCATACGTGCGACGGGTTGGGCTGAGGGAGCGGTTCATCGCAGGTACGACGAACTCCACTTTTCGGTACAGACGGCGCGCGTAGTCGCACGGGAGGTCGCGGCTGTGATACGCGGGGAGTTTAGCCCATGGGCGACCTGGCTGAGCTGAATGTGGGTTCTTTGCGAGGTTCAGCATTGAAAAATATACCTTGTATCACGACGGCCGGAGTCCGCGACACGACGCTGCTTTGGACAGTAGAATAGATCAAATCAGCACCAGAGAAAAGAAAGAGCGATGATGCGGTCATACACGTCTAGGATGTCAAAGCAAGACGTGAGACCTTACATGCGCTATTGATAGAGGCCAGGGGGTTCAAAGGTTCATCGACCGCTTGATCAAATGTGCCACCATCAACGAATCTGATTCCATCACTTGGCTCCTTAGTAAATTAGACGCCTTCTTACAAACCCAGACTGCCACGAATGGTCGTTTGGGTCGCCGTGGCGCCTTCCGCATGTGTTCCGTTGCATTCGAACCATGATCTCGTCCAACGAACACGATGCCAGAGTTGGAAGTCTGCACAACGCCATCCTGTGAGCCAGCTTCCCTTGCAACGCCGCTGCGCCTGCCCGAGTGCCCAAGTCGGTGAAAACGAAGCCAAATGACACGCGTATGGTGTACTGCACCGGCATGCTGGCTTCGTGCCCCAAAGGGTAGTGACATCGAACGTCCTGCTATCAAGGTGGAACATGCCGAGTCTGGTCGAAAATTATCGTGCCCAGCCTTTCTGTTCAAGTTCCCCCGCATTCAGCAAAAAACGGCATCTTTGGACGTTGCTGGGAGACATGGCGGAGTAGCTACGAGTGCATGACAACGGAGAGGGAGCGGATGGATAGAGCCGGTCGGACGGGAGTGCTCCCCGGAAACGTGCGATGCGGGGCATTGTGCGAGCTGTGATCCCCAGGCGTAAGCAGCACCGGGGGACGCTCACATCCAGAAAAAAAAAACCCCCCTCAGGCGAGGGCCGTAGTATCCCTGGGCCTTGGACGTGCATGATATCTCTCGAGTCCCAGTAGCACGAGAACCGTCCGGGAGCAGGTTGCCATGCCATACGACATGTCGCACTGCGTCACTTTTGGGTACCATGGCCCTCGGGCCAACCGGGAGTCGTGTGGTCGAAACCAGACTTTTGTCATCCGACCGCCGATGCGGGATGAAAAGGGGAGACATGTGCGATCGAGTGGGGTGGAACAGGCGGGGACGGACAAGCGCCGGCCCGGGGCCGCTGCTCGCCTGCGCTTTGTCACACAGAGTCACACTCGCGATGGCACAACCACCAGCCAGCAGTCCAGAAGATCTCGGTCGTCAGGCCAGCCTTCCATGGACCCCAGGTGAAAGTGGCGAATCCCTCATGGAGGCCATACAAGCCTTGGAGACCTACAAGAAGAAGGATCCTTCGAAAGGTGCGTCGCGCCGCCTTCGGATGTGGAGCCTCCTCTGGTTGTTACACCCGATCTCCAGTCGTCGTGCGCTTCAGGGCCGTCGGCAATGCTCCCATCATGAAGCTCAACTTTTACAAGATCACCGCCGGGAACCGTTTTCAGGCCGTGATCCATTTTCTGAGAAAGGAGCTGGGGTGGAAGGCCGGGGAACCGTTGGTACGTGGTGCCCCTTGCGAGTCTGCGCAGCGACGCGGTTCTGATGGGTCGGACGATTCGTTCCCTGTAGTTCACGTACATCAACTCGACGTTCTCACCCGCTCCAGACGACACGGTATCCAACTTGTTCAAGGTGGGTGCATCGCTCGCGTATTCCGCCTGCTCAACGGAGGAATGTTCGACCAGTCGTTTGCCACAGACGGGCATCTTATCGTGAATTATAGGTCGGTCTATTTGTCTTCTTGGGTTCCTCCTTCATTCTCCCGCCGTCTTTCTTCCCGGCTTATACCTGACGGTCCCTTGTACAGTACGACGGCAGCGTGGGGCTGATGGCTTACCGGTGGTATTGGTCTGGCCCGATGATCGGCTTATGTGGTACATCGTCGTCTGCTCACAGCAGCTGTCTGTTGTCCGGCGCTCACTCGTATTGTTCCCCTCATGGATCCAGATGAAGATATACACATGTAATGAATGACATGCTGCGCATCCTTGCGTGCTACTATAACGTTTGCATGGAATCTCATGTGCTTCACATTCATCGTGGTATACGCCCGAGGTTGTTTCGGGCTGTGGTGGTTGTTCTCACGATTTTGTTTCATGCTTGCATACGGTTCTTCCGGTTTCGCGGAGAAAGCTGATCGATCACATCAAAGCGATGTACGATGGTTTTCGCTCTCGTTTGTCGTATTCTTCCTCTATTGGTTCAAAAAAAAAAAGGTCCTCATTCTTGCGGCGTGTTATATCATCCTTGGGCTCGTGACCCCCATAGCGCAGCGTCGTCGTCCGCACGCCGATGCGAATGCGAACGCCATCGAGGAGAACTGTAGACTTCTTCCGAATTTCACCTTCGTTCCAGAGACGGGAAAGCGCGGCGCCTGATCGTCCGCGGCCGACATGACGTATACATGCGCCGGCGAGGACAAGAATGAGTGTGTGTAACAGACAGATCGCGCCGAGGTAGGTGTACCTCGGACCACTGTATCACGTCGGATTCGGTCCGTACTGCGATGGCTCCAAGAGATCACATCAGATCCAAGCCATGAGCTAGCAAAATGCAATGTCATCGACACGAGTTGGCAAGGCGAATGAGAGCATGATCGATAGCAGTCGCAACGAGAAACGCACCGAGACAACGTACACAGCGCGAGACGCTAGGCACCGATATGCACGTAGAGGATCCGTTGATCGAGGGGCGCCCTGACCGACCTCGTCGTCTTCCACAGCGCATACGCCGCACGCGCATGATCCAACCGACCCGTCTACCATGTGCTCGTAAAACACGGACGTGATCTTGTTCGTCTGCGCGTCGTCCACCGCCCACATCGTCCCGATCACCGAACGAAACCCGGCAAACTGCATCGCAGCCGCCAGATGAAGCGCTTCGTCTGGGCTCTCCTTGTCTCCGACCGTCGTGTGGCAAGCGGAAAGGTACGCAAACTCGGCGTGCTGCAGATCGCATTGCATGATCCGTTGGACCGTCAACCGTCCGTCTTCGAGCGCGAACGCGGACTCGAACGGACGACTTCTTTTCGCGAGCCCGTGGCAGGCGATATGTACCCACTCGTTCTCGTTCAGCCCGTCCATGACCCTGGAGATGCACGACCCTCGACCCTCGATGGACGTGAACGTCGTGAGACCATCCATCCGCTGTCGGATGTTCGCCAGTTCGGTACTGACGGTATGCAGTTTGCTTGTTCCGGGTGCATCTGCTTGACCGATGGCAACGAACCGTTTCCGATCGGATGCTGAGAATGCTGGAGTGGGCCGCCTCGCACGAATGAGAGCGCTCAGCGTGGGGGTATAGGACGAAATGTACAGATCAGAAAGACCCTTCTGACCATCCCTATACGGAGCAGCAGCATGGAGAGGCAAGAGAGAAAAGTCGGAAGTGGGACACAACCAGATGCGGGATCGGGGAGGATATGTCGCAAGGAGGGCATCAGCGATGCGGGAAACGACGAGGTCCCAGAGTTTACGCAAGAAATTTTGAAGCGCTCTGGTGACATTCTCTCTCTTTGCGACCTGAAGCAATCCAGCGAGATCGGACGCCAGCTCTTGAATACCCTCCTTCGTGACTATCAACGGAACGTGGATGGGATCGCTGTCAACAGAGACAACGAGCGCGTCGCAGCTGTGCCGGCTCGCATTCACGATGATGACTGGTCCATCACTGGCTGCGCGTCGGAGGTCAGGGAAGAGCGAAGGGAGAAGGAACCGAGAAAGACTAGGCAATTCGCGAATCTTGGACACTGTCCCTACCAGTTTCACGTTTAACTGGCAAACCCGATCATGTTGGTCTCCACCAGCGGATTTGAGAGCATCTCAAATAAGTGACGTTAGACGGGTATACTCATCTGCCAATGTCTTTCCTTCTGAGCCAGATGCAACCATATCATCAAGTGGGGAACGGAGGCGAGCGAGCTGGTTCCAAGAGAGAGCGCGACCTTGTTCGAGCATCTCAATAGCAATTGTAGGGGACTGTTTACGAAGACAAGCCGAAAATGCGTCAATTGAAAGTGATGCAGACTGTTCCCTGAGAATGGTAAGATGCCGGGGTAAAGAAGGGAGTGTTGCAAGATATTGAACAAGCATTCGGAGAGCTGTTTGATATGCAGGGATGATCGAGGAGTGATGGATTTTTTCAGCTGCTCCAATCCAAGCTTGCGCAACAGAGAGATCGCCGGAGGATACCAATTGTGTGTTGTATGTCAGCTCATTGTAGAGAGAAAACATTTCCTTTTTGTCATCTTCTTTGTGGAGCTACATTAAAAAATGATGAGCACAAAATGCAATGATGCTGAACAAGAAGTGCAACCTGCTGGTATCGGTTGAAAAGATCATTGACCAGGCCATTTAAAGACCGTGACCGGAGTGGGTGCCCTGGTGGACGAAACCCCAGAGCATCTCTATGGAGGTCAATGGCCTCACTGAGGTCTTCTACTGCACCCAGCTTCTGATACAGATCATTCAGACAATCTGCAAGGTTGTTTAAAGACCATGGCCACAATGGGTGCCCTGGTGGACAAAGCTTCAGAGCATCTCTGTGGAGGTCAATGGCCTTGCTGAGGTCTTCTACCGCACCCAGCTTCCAGTACTGATCTTTGAGACAATCTGCAAGGTTGTTTAGAGACAGTGACCACCATGGGTGCCCTGGTGGACAAAGCTTCAGAGCATCCCTGTGGAGGTCAATGGCCTCACTGAGGTCTTCTATCACACCAAGCTCCTGGTACCGCTCGTGGAGATAACCTGCAAGGTTGTTTAAAGAAAATGACCATGATGGGTGCCCTGGTGGACAAAGCTTCAAAGCTTCTCTGTGGAGGCCAATGGCCTCGCTGAGATCCTGCAGTCCACCCAGCAGTAGGTATCGATCATTGAGACGAACTGCAAGGTTATTCAAGGAAATCAACCTCTCTGGATGCCCAGGTAGGTAAAGCTCCAGATCCTCTCTCGCAAAGTCAATGGCCTCACTGAGATCATCCGCACCACCCAACTGCGCGTATCGATCGGCAAGGCACAGAGAGAGGTTGCACACAATACACGACCGAATCGGGGGCCCCGGCGGACAAAGCAACAGCGCCTGTTTGTTGAGGTCAATGGCCTCACTGAGATCCTCAGCTTGGCCGAGCTGCTGATACCGAGTATGGAGACGAATCGCAAGGCGATACAAGCAGGTAGATCTGTCCTTGTCTCCTGGAGGACGAAGCTCCAGAGCCTCCCGCTCGAGGAGGATAGCTTCCTCAATGGTCTCCATTCCTCCGAGTCGTTCGTGCCGCCGCCAGAGATGGTATGAAAGCTGGCTCAAACTATAAGCTCGCCAGGGGTGGCCAGGGGTGCACATCGCGAGCGCCGCACGATCAAGGGCGATCGCCTCCTCGATGCAACGCGCTTCGGCGCCTTGCTCAAACTCGGCGCTAAGCGAACGTGCACGTGAATCTAGTTCTTGAAAAGTTGACTGCGTCACTTGCTCGTCCTGATCGTTGAGGCGATAAGGCTGGAAACCTGACGAGGTTTGCTGGGACATACCATGGTGGGGATAACCTGTGAGCACGCTTGCGGGAAGAGTTCTTGAACGGTTGGATATGTCACTTGCGAGCCACAGGATTGTCAGGGCAAAACTTGAAGTCGTTTGAATGTGGTGGTTACTGCGATGGGTGCTGTGATTTGCGTCTGAGACAGCGAGGCCGGAAAGTCCTGTACTGGGTGTTTGCGTCCTTGACTGAGCTTGACAAGTACCCGTGGGTGCGTCCAGAGTGCGATCATCACGGACGCATACTCCGCGGATGTCCGTCGCCCGCTCGTACCCATGCATAAATAGAAAGTGTAGTATATCGTGATAAATACAAACATGGAATAAAGTTACTAAATCAGGAAGAGATTATGCCAACCTCTCTCACTACATATTACATAATCTGTTCCAAATTATACGCGTTGCAAATCGTATACAGTCGACTCCCTCATGACCCATACCTGTTGGGGCAGCCCAAAAAGTGGGTTATGGGAGGTATATGGGTTATTGGCGAGATGGGTAGTAAGCGCCTAAAATTACTGCTGTTGGTGTACGAGTCGTACGACAACAGGAACTGGCCGAGGTCATATATTTTCAAAGGAGTGGTGTTATTTTCGTAGAGATCGGGTACCGCGCGTTGAATAAACTGTGTGATGTATTTTGTTCGCCAGTGTGGATCATCGAACGTCAAGCGATACACACCATCTATCATATCCCGACCGACAATGGCAGCACTTGCACAGATCGTTGCTAAAAAGAGCGACGCAGAAGGCATCGGGAACTACGTTCCTCCGAACGTCATGGTAAAGGTCGGGTGGACAGTTCGTCCTCTCTAATTTTTCGTCCGTGTAGCCTAGAAGGCGGCTCGGTCCCAAAAAAACAACGTGAACTTGGACTGTTCCGAGTTGAATAAAGTGCAATGTTTAGCATGATGCCGGACATCCATCCATCAACTTTCAACAGGCTGGTAAAAACGGATAACCTCCAGTTGAATGGAGTAACGTTGGTGGCGGATCGGCAATGGTTTCCGTGTGACGGACATGTTCCACTGGCAAGTTGGAGCACGCTGTGTACATTGACTGACGACATCGCATCGTCGTCTCGGGTAGTTTTCGCGCACACATTTCTCTCGACTTCAGGGGTTGTAAAGAGAGGCGGACTCGAGGAGAATCTCGGGATAGTTCCCGTCCTGACGTTCCCCGATACGCCAGGTCGGTCCCTGGACCGAAACGAAGGTGGAAACCCAATCGTTGCACCCCGCCCCCGAAAACAACACATTGTCGTCGCGCATACACTCGTCTTTATCAAGTCCGCACGGCCTTGCATTCGTCGTTGCGACTCGCATTCGGCTTTCTCAGTATATCATTCTCGGCAGGTGCAAGATTCATGCAAAGAAGCAAAAAAAAAAAAAGACGCACACGATCCGCATGTATCCTGTATGATGAGCGTCTAGTTCGACCGATCCTCCCCAGCGAGATATCACCCGCCCACACGCATATACACGCCCATTCAAAACAGTCCTGCGAGATCGGCAAATGGGTCCTTCGTCTGACCAGCGGCTGGCGGTGCCACCGCCCGTTGTGTAGTGCCCAACGGTGGTGTAGCACCCGCCACGTTCGGCTGCATCGCGCCCGCAAACGGCATTTGCGCGACAGGCGGTGAGATCGTTCGTCCCGTCCCAATGGGAGGCGTCGGCGTCGGCGTTCCAGGGAGCATGATCGAACCATACTGAGGAGGGGGCTGTACGGTGGTGGGTACGGGGGAAGACATGAGGGTCGGTCTCGTCGCGGCATTGATCGGGGGCGGTTGTCGTGCAAACATGCCCATCAGATCGTCGATGGGATTCATGTCTGCGCCGGCGGACGCATCCGCGGTGCCGTCGTCGAAATCGATGAGCGAGTCGCCGGCGCCGGCACCGGATCCGGATGCGATGGTGGTGGGGATGGACGCGACGGCTGCAAAGTCGCCTTTTTGGAAGGCCTCGAACCGTGCGAGCGCGGTGTTGATTTGGTCGTTGGCTTCCAAAAAGGCGCCTGGGGCGGGTGAGCGAGGGCGGTGGACGAGCATGTACGGTACGCACTGAGGGATTCGGGGTCGTCCGCCTCCGCGTCGGAGACCCATTTTTGCAGCTTTGGACGTGCGCCCTTCAATACGGCGGCAACTTGATCGTACGCGTCGCCCCTGGCCCACCGTTCGCCTCTTGTGGCGTCGACGTTGTCGAGCATCTCGTTCAAGAGGACGACCTTGCTTTGAAGTTTGGCGAGCTCGGCGAGGGATTGGCTTCGATAGTCTGGCTTGGCGTCCGGGTCTGCGCCTGCGAGTGCCTTCATGATTTCCTGTGCTGCGGCGAGGTCGCGTGGGGTCCCTCTCCGAATGAGCTCCTGTAGCTTGGCAGACTGGGCCTCTCTGTCTTCGGATTCGAGTTCGTCGGGGGACTTGATGGTCTATGGACGGGTGAGGCGGTAGATGCAAGGATACTGCAGTACGCACCATGGTGTTTCCCTCGGAGATGTTCCGTCTGGCCAGCTCTCTGAAGCGATAGCCCTTGAAGGTGAGCAGGCGATGCATGTCCCTGATATTTCCGAGATCCTCCTTCCAGCGGGACTCCGAGCAGATGCCCTCTTTCCAGCCATGGATGAGATCGAGTATGCGGGACATGACGGGACCGGGAAAGGGTGGGGGTCGTTCTGGAAATCGACGGACGAGCTCGTTGAGAAACTCCTTCGTTGCGATCTGAAGATGGAGGGGGTATCCGCAGGACTGGATGAGGGTGTCGAGGAGGGCGAGCGCGAGGACGGCGATGTGTGGATTTCTGTGATTGGCCAGACGGGCGATGGACATGGCGGCTTCGCGCGGTCTGCAAACGACATGAAAACTTTTTCGATTCGCTTTTTTTTTTGGATACGAACGTGTTTGCCTTCTTATTGTTGATGTATTCCGCGATTTCGATGTGGAGCGCATAATTTGGTTCTGTCAAGGACGGATCGCATGCGTTCGTGATCAGCGCGTCCAGACGAGACACTTTGAACCACGGCGTCGTTTGAGAGAGCATGGCGTGGGAATTCTGGCAAGTGAATTCGGTGGATTGCACTTACGGTCCGCTGGGGGATCTGCACCGACACGGTATGTACATACCGCATTGTCGGTCGCACTCAAGCTACTATACTTGTCAACATCCAAAACGAGTTTATACATGGGGTAACTCCTCGTCAAACCCGTTGGTCTGCTTCTCAAGCACCTCCCGCACCTCGTTCGCTACACATACGTAAAACAATCCTGCAACCCGCAAGTTGGATAGCGTCGGCTCCTCAACTTGTAGCATGCGTTCGTGGAGCACTTTCGAGTGAGCTTCCAACCACAATGTTTGCAACACGCCCAACTCAGATATTGTCGAATGCTGTGATGGAGTGATGCCAACCATGTACAGGGCAAGCAGTAAGAGCATGATCGATGCTGTGGAAGTGACCATGACCTTTGCTGCAAGTCAGCCACGAATGCTGTATCGTATGTTAAAAAAAAACACAGTTACAGGGATCGTATTAATCTGGCGACACAAACGTCGGTCAATGTCCTCGCGGACGTGGGATGAGACGCACGTTGAGTCGCCATCGGAGGACAAGGTCGGTAACGACACTTTCGCCCGACCCGAGTTCAGGTCCAAACCGGCTGTTGGTATGACTGGCTAGAAGACAGATCGCTGGATGGCGACTACAGGCAAACTCACCAGCCTTGGAAACTGCGTCCTCGAATTGGGCAAGACTGAGTAGTAGTCTCTGGCTCACTCGACATATCAGTCAACGAGTATGTAGGCATAATGTGAAAGGAATGGGAATCCGGGAGCACGCACACGGCCTATCATTTATCCATTTATGCAGCGTTGTTGACGCTGATTATCACCTTTGAAACGGATGCATTCTAGGTGCCTTGATTCTAGGCAACACATGAGTATTACCCCCGGAGAATGCTGTTGCAACAAAACAAAACAAACCGACAAGATCTAGAAATCACAGCAGATAACGTGAAAACTAACCTACTTCTCACATACTACTTGCTCATACCAGTATTGAATACATTTTTTCTAGGTTGGACGTGACTGCCGGACGTGCCCTTGAACGCTTCTAATCACCACCTACCAACCAAACGCGGGTCTCCACCATTGTATTCATTCATCCGTAGTTGGGGCCGCCCAGGAGTTAAGTGGGATCAGATTCATCATGGTGCCGAGACTTTGAAACAATCTCAACGAGTGTAATGGTTCATCGTGATCGATATCAACAAGTTGTCGGACCTCTTCAGTGGAACAGGTACTGTCATGAACAGTCCGCGACACCCGGCAACACTCGGCAACACCTCGGCAGCACCAAGACTGTCGGCTAGTATTCACCGAAGCTCGAACTTCCTGTTGCTTGAAACGCTCACTGCCAAATCACTTACCTCAAACCAACCTCAAACAACCCTGTTCGGATTCCGTCTTGAATTTAATTCGGCGTCCTTCCAGGTCGCCGATCTGAAATCAGATTGCACTTCCATTTCGCGCAAGCATTTGTCTTTGTCCCGACACCTGTCTTGTGTTGTAACTAGCAACACGGTAGACGCAATGCAGACTCACCTACCTGAATTCAACGTTAAAACGTGGCACTCCAACAATGACGCCCCATTTGTCGGATTGGACATGAAATTCATTTCTAACAGACGGACCTGGTCCAAGCAGCCAGTGAACGAGTCGACTACGTGACCGTCGTTCTTTGCAAGCCCTGCGATACACTATGATCCGATTGTAGCGTCCGCCACGCCCGATAGTGGATGGTGGGGCTGCACCGTGCTCGCAAACGGCATCTGTCAACGCGACAGGCGGTGAGATCGTCCGCCCGGTGGGTCAAGATGCTTGACTATCAATTGGCAAGTGCTTTTAGTGAAGACTGCGAGGCGCAAACATTATCACCAGGAACCATGCAGGACATGTCATATCACCGCAGGGACTGTCAACTGGATCGTTCCGAACGACCCACCAGCATCGGCGTACGGTGTCAAATGGGGTATTTTCCGGCTCTTCGACGAAGTGCAGAAGAAAGAAAGGAGGACCGTGGCGGGGGCCGGACCGAGCTGGCTCTGCGATGTGCGCGGGGCCAAGATCGATACGTGCAGGGAACACTGGAGTGTGTCATGCGCAGGGACCCAGACTAGGCCAAGCGAAGAAGGTAAGCGGACGACGCCGCCCCAAGGCAGCGAGGGGAAAGGAGATCCGCCTGCCTGAGTGCTTGGGTGCGCGAGGACCTACCGAACGCCAACTGCGAAGGAAGGCTTCGGAAGATCAGCGGCGCATGTACTGACCATGTCAGTATGGGCGCCAGCGAACGGAAGGAGGCTCGGTGGTGTCACTTATACGAAAGCAATCTACCAAAGGCTGTGGTCTGCGGGAGGCTCGTCGACAAAAAGCCTGATGTGAATAGCGATGGGATCAATCAGATAAGACGCGTCCGACTGACGGCGACTGAGACGACTTCTTCACCATGAGGAAGGCAGCAATTTCGAGAGCCAGAGGAGTTAAAGGGAGGAGGAAGATCGGCACGCGAGAAAGCGAACCCCTTGTCAAGCGTCCCTTCCCGACGAATCCATTGCTAGACATGGGTTCTACGTTCGCATTTCAAGTTTAGATCTTCCTTCTACTACTAGCGTCTTTCAAGTTGCGACCAGGTCACTGCAAGCTGTATGCCGTGACCATGCCAATAACCCGTTCCAGTAACCTGGTTGACTCACATTTCTATCGATATATTCCGCGATTTCAATGTGGAGTTCCACATCATGCTTCGGCTCTGTCTGCAAGCAGTGTCACATAATGCAAGATGGATCAAAGCAAGTGTTCCCACGAGTCAATGCGTGTTATTGTCATTCCACTGCTTTGTCCACCCTTTACACAAAGACCACCATGGGCGACTATTTAAGTCAGTCCTGGAGGGGCATTTGTACTCATTGCACTCATGTCCGACGTCCAGGTGACTTTTCCATGTGACCATCCTACCTGCGGTAGGATCTTTGCAAGAGCCTTTGAGCTCAAGAAGCACAAGGTCTTGCACGATAATCCTGACAAGTGAGTGCCCATTGTGACAGCATCGACCCATCTGATCATTGTACAGAGTATTCCACTGTTCGGAATGCGACTTTTACACGCTCCAGAAGAAGAGTCTCTCCATTCACTTTGCAAAACAGTAGGTCGATCACACTCGATCAACGTACGCACAGTCTCATTCCCTTGTAGCACCGGCGAAAAAATCCATGGGTGTCCCGATAACATCCCCGATGCTCCCGGACAGTCAACCCAACGCTGCGAGTACCGTACCAATGACCCCGCTGCCCTCTCAAAACACCGCCAGAAAGTCCACGGCTACATCCCACCGCCGAACCGTGCTAGGCCCCGTCTCCGCGAACCTGGCAGGGACGAGACCGTTGGTCCGAGTCGACGCTGCCGCCGTCCGCGCCCGACATCGCTCTCGCGTCGCCGACCGACCCGGATCCCTCGCCCGATCAACCACGCTGACACCGTCCCCTCGGTCCGTCTCGAAACCACGGAAGGCGACTTAGTGGATCTCAGTGTCGATGACGAGCTTCAATACGATCCATATGCTGCCGCCTTGCTTCGCGATGCCGACGACGAGATGCGACTCGATGGCCTGTACAACGCGTCCTTGAATGCAGATTGGATGGCCCAGTACCAAGATAGCTATAGCATGCTCGACGTCACTGGCATGAAGTATGTCCCCGAACCGAGTCATCCGGCTTCTTCCTCTGCGCCGATGGATGGTTTCGAGATGCAAACGGACCCCAATGGATGTCTCTGCCCCGAATGGATGGTCGAAGCTGGCATCGAAGGCTGGGACGCATCGGTAATATGATTCATATTCGACACGTGCGCTGGACGCACCGTTCTTACCCTCCCTTCTAAATATAATTGCGCATCCGACCCACTCGTTTACGTGTCATTTCGCTACCCACACTCATTTTATCATCTAAATAACAATGGAACCTGATGCAATGTACCATCGCATACCATATACTTAACTGCCCTTCTCATTTATCTGTGTGAAATGCGTGACTAGTCGGAATCTTCACTCCCCGTGATATGTGTGCGGCGGTTGACACGAAGGTCTCTAAAGGACAACCTGGCAACGGACGTACTTACCTTTTTTTGTTGGGATCCGTGTTTATCATCCTATGAGGCGATTGCCTCATGCTGGACAGTACATGATAGAAGACAGGACGTTGCTGAAGTGCAGTTGGTCCACATTCTTGGAAGGGTCAAGGTTACCGAAGGCTTCGGCGGGCTGCTCTGTGGTGTGTAGGAGCTCCAGGGTGTCCATATATACATACTTACCGTTTCCAGGCATAGCCCTCGTCACTGGCCATCTATGATTGTCAAGCTATCCTTTCGAATCTTCTTGTTGAACGGTTGATGATCCACACGATCACAATTGTCATGTGAAAGATGGATCGATTCATGGTCTGGGACATGCGGGATAGCAACTAAATCAATGGTTCGGTTGGTTACCATCATGGAGGGATCGATTTTAGATGAAATATAAACGTGGA
Source organism: Boletales sp. KT-2023b (assembly GCA_038089675.1). Classification (NCBI taxonomy): domain Eukaryota; kingdom Fungi; phylum Basidiomycota; class Agaricomycetes; order Boletales; species Boletales sp. KT-2023b. The sequence continues at coordinate 27,857 of JBBPLE010000100.1, forward strand.
TAAGTCCGAAAACGCTCGAACATAGGAGTGCAGCTTGAAGTTCTTAACGGCCTGTTTTGATTGGCTTACGCGTTTCGGCTACCTGCTTAAACCTCGGCTGTTATCGTTAACAGACGTGTGTTGTACAGGCTCTTAAAAAGTTGTCAATGAAGACGTTGCAAACATGGGCTAAAGTAAACGCCCAGTTGCCACACAATCGTGTCTCGACCGTACGGTCTCCAAATTAGTTGGGTATCCTCTCGCCTAGCATCAACGGAACGGCGGTGGCAGGATTGAACCATAAAAATGGGGCCGGGTCGTCCGAGATGTTGGATGGGTATTGGTTACAGCCTTACAGGAAGTTAAAGCAATTAACTAATTTGACTTGGATGGCCGCCCAGAATAATCAGAGTCTGATCCAACTTCATAAAAGGATTACTGCTTTCTGAAGAGTACGCATTTCCACCAACACGTCCTTGTTACTATCTAACTGTGGCGACTGACGAGTCAGATGACGCCGCAGACCTTGGCCGCAGATTAGCCGCAATCCGACCCTACTAGTGTAGCGCCACAGACTGGCCTGCCGCCTTATTCGCCTCCGTGACGAAGCACTGCGAACCAGCCTTCAGAGTATGAAAGTCGCCTTTCTGATACATACCTCACCACGACGCACAGATCTACAGAGCTATCCTGAGTTGCAACGCGTATGTCTCCGCCAAATCAACGATCACGACCGCATAAAACCGTCGACAGCCTGAAGGCCAAATGCAATGAGGAGGCTTCTTCAGGCTATAAAAAATTTCACTCGTTCACCAACTGGACTGTGGCCATCATGATACTTTCTGCAATTCTGGGTAGCCTTCTGCTCAACACATATTCATGGGTGTGGGCCAGCATCCCCTCCCTGTTGCAACGTCAAACCTTTAGTAGTGTCACATATTCGAAAAACGTCTCTGGTTGCCCTGGTACCTTTCCGTCATTTCCTGGTGGTCCATGATCCTCACCTCCTATAGGTTATACTCTGGGATCTTTGTCTGAATCAGAGTATGGCCTAACTGCTCGGCTGACGTTGGGAGGAAACCCTTGTAACGCGTTTGGCACAGACATATCGAATCTCACCATTGAAGTCACCTATCAATCTCAGACGACGTGAGTTAAAAGTTCTCATTCCATCATTCCGTTTGTGATCATTTTCCTTAGTCTGCATGTAAAGATCTACGATACTGCGGAGCAACAATTCATGATCCCTGAGTCTGTTATCGACCGTCCTGCCGCTCCCACAGAGTCGTTCACAGGGTCATCAGATCTTGTGTTCAATTATGACTCGTCGCCTTTTGCTTTCTGGATTACGCGTCGCTCGGAGTTAGATGTAATGCCTATTTTTGACACCAGGATCACCTCACTTCCCCCAACACCTATTCCCCCTTTCGACTCCTCGGACCCCAGCACGGCGTTTGATGGGTTTTCGTTAGTATTTGAGGATCAATACCTTCAGGTAAACCAATTTAATTTCCGAGCTACTATGCAAAATACTTATTGTCAACGCGGGTAGGTTACATCGGCGTTGCCGTATGGTACGAATATCTATGGCTTGGGTGAGGCGATTGCAAGTAGCGGTTTTCGGCGTGACATAGGATCGGATGGTGGTGTTGGAACTATCCAAACTAATTGGAATCGCGACGTCGGAGACCCCATTGATGAGAATATGTAAGAGTCTTACAACAGAAGAGACGTGACTACGTAACTGACGCATCTAAGGTATGGTTCACATCCGATCTACCTGGAGCATCGCTACAATGAGACCACCAGCACATCGTCCTCGTCTGGAGTTTTATTACTCAGGTAACTAAACTTGGCAAGACGTGGATAAGGTTCTGATGGTTTGACAGTGCTGCAGGGTCTGATATTTTCCTTCAAACCCCAGTTGGCTCGAATGTGTCTCTCATCCAGTACCGGCAACTCGGAGGAATTCTCGACTTTTACTTTTTCTCCGGACCCACCGATGTGGAAGTCATTGCTCAACATGGTGCGACGATTGGATATCCCATGTGGCAACCGGCTTGGGGCTTCGGATTCCACTTATGCAGGTAGGTCATCGACAGTCAAGTTTTTTGCCGGCTAAGAATTAGTGGGAAAAATCAAGATGGGGATATGTCAACATTAGCGAAGACATAGCGAATGTTGCCGCTATGCGTGCTGCAGACATTCCTCTGGAAGGTCAGTTTCATTTTAGTGCTATATGGGTTCGACTGAATGAAGTGTTAGTTCAATGGAACGACATTGATTTGTATGATACATACCGGGACTTCACAACTGATCCTGTGAGATTCCCGGTTGACGAAGTCCGACAATTCATCGCAAACTTGGTCTGTTCACTGCTTTGATGATAATTGTTAAAGGAACTCAATTATCCTTCAGACTGCAAACCATCAACACTGTAAGGGTTTGACGCATGACTCTGAATACAGTACCTGTTGAATCATTTTTCCTTTATAGTTATACCAATTGTAGATGTTGGTATTGCGGTCACTGTCAACGCAACTGATGTGGTAAGCTCCAAGTCTCAGATACTTCTAGTTCTTTGCTAATCGCCCTTGCAGTACCATCCATATTCCGATGGAACTTCGTTGTACGTCCCATTACAGATACTCGTGTGGTTAATTTCACCCTGCGCAGGGACATCTACATCAAGAACCCCGACGGCTCCCTTTACATCGGGGAAGTTTGGCCTGGTTACACAGTGTTCCCTGACTGGTTTGCAGAAAATACCCAAGCGTGGTGGGCAGAGGCACTAATGAACTGGAGTGAACTCGGGGTTACATTTTCTGGCATCTGGCTCGATATGAACGAGGCGAGCTCGTTCTGCGATTATTCCTGGTAAGTCAACCGCGCATTAAAGTATGTCCAAAATTCACTCCGAGTCCGAGGACAGTGGTACTGGGGCCAACTTATCGGCATTACAACCCAGCGCGATGGGTACTGTGATAACTGGTTACCCCGAATGGTTGGTCTATTAGCTAGTCATCTTCTGTTAAAACAGCTGATTGTGATCCTCTTAAAGTTACAATGCAACTCTCTGGGGACCCAGTGGGAACATGACGATTGATGGAACGTCGACGAACTCCTGCTCGTCTGAGGTTAGCGAGGCACTATCGAAACGTGGCATTGGTGCCGGAGGTGAACCAAATATTGATCTTACCAGTCCGCCGTACACCATTCATAATGGTGAACAATGTGCAATTGTTTATGGATTATATCTGACTCATAGTCTCGTCCTTCAGGCTACGGGCCACTTTCTACGAAGACATTGGCCACAAATGCCACTCATTATGGAGGCTATGTCGAACTCGATGTGCACAATTTATTTGGGATGATGGAAGAAAAGGCCACACATCTCGCCCTACAGGTCTTGTTCGACGGAAAGAGACCATTTTTGATCAGTCGTTCGACTTTCCCTTCCTCTGGAAGGTGGACTGGCCACTGGGTATGCCCCATCGTTGGAATGGGTGGCCCGTACGTGATTCTCATCTACTTTCTAGCTCGGAGACAACTATAGCAAGTGGGAATACCTGTACCTGAGCATCCAAGGTGTTCTACAGTTCCAGATTTACCAAATTCCGATGGTCGGCGCAGACACATGTGGCTTCCGTGAGTTCCACGTTGACCCGCTGAAGTGGACGTGTCTGAATGATTCTTAGAGGGCAATACCGACGAAGAGTTATGCAACCGCTGGATGCAACTTTCCGCCTTCACACCGTTTTACAGGAACCACAATATATATGGTGCCATTCCGCAGGAGCCTTACCGATGGGACAGTGTTGCGAACGCGTCGCGCATTGCAATTGCTGCTAGATACTCCATGTTACCATATTGGGTACGTGCTACGAAATCATTCACACTCGCATACTAATATTGGACGGTACATAGTACACTCTGTTCGCCAACGCGTCTACCGACGGTCTTCCACCCGTGCGAGCCTTGTTCTACGAGTTCCCCAACGAGCCGGAGCTTTTCAACATTGATAAACAGTGGTTGATTGGACGCGATATCCTCGTCACCCCTGTATTGTTACCCGGGGCAACTACGGTCGATGGTGCGTCCTAGCCTCACGTCTGCTGGCATCATTCAAGTTAAACTGGATTCCAAGGTATCTTCCCTGGCAGAGGCACAGTCATCTGGCGTGACTGGTGGACCCATGAAGTCGTGGACGCCGTTCCTGGTGGGAATACAACGCTGAGCGCTCCGATCAGCCACATCAACGTCCACGTCCGGGATAGTTCGATCTTGCTCTTGCACCAGGAACCGGCGTACACTATCTATGAAACGCGCCAGGGACCGTACTCGCTTCTGGTCTCGCTCAACGCGGCGGGGACAGCATCAGGCGATGCATATGTGGACGATGGCGAGAGCTATCCCCCTGGGCCGAACCGAATCTTGACGTTTTCTGCCCACGATGGAGAACTGGACATTGAGAGCACGGGAGAGTATGCAATTGATCAGAAGCTGGAGACCATCACTCTTCTTGGTGTCCAGAACCCGACGACGGTCACATTGAATTCCACGAAGATTCTGGGGTGGACGTATGATGCGGCGAACGAGGAGTTGGTGGTTTCGAATTTGTCTATTGATCTGAATGCTGTAGAGATCACCCTGAGCTGGAAATGATTAGTGGGTGGTTATGTAGGTCATGAAGTGTAGTAGTTACCTTGTTTACAGGGTCACCGGGGAGTGCCTGAATTGTGGCTGTGATGTCGAAGAATTCATATGCCGTGGGAGTAGCTTTCCGTGTATGCAAATCATACTATTATGTGATCTTGCTTGTCGCACTCTTGGCATTGTTAGCAGCAAGCCATGGCAATCTCTGGTGGGTGCAACTGGCGCTTAGAACAGGTCAAGTATATTACCCTCCAGATATGTACCATAACAATCGTGCCTGTCATGGATTGACCATGAACCCGTCAATTGCTGGATTGTAAACAGGTTCCCGCCGAATCATCGGCCGTATGTCTAGTATAATATTTATGACCCGCACAAGAACAAAAGACACTCACATAAGTAGCGTGCGTCAAGTGCGCGCACACGTACCTCCTCAGGTTTTCCAAGTTCAATTAGAGGGCACATCCAAGAAACACGTGCCAGACTCCGAAATTGTAACACGAGAGGCAGCTCAGAGGCTACTACTTGAGTTGAGCAAACCCGACTTGCGAGTTATGGGCATCGAACATCATATACTCGTTCTTGAGAAACACACCCTCGATCACCCAGATATCGTATCCTATTACAGCGCAGGCACCAGAGAACGCGTGTTGCGTTAGCGTATTGACCGCAAAATGGCCACAAATACGTACCAGGGATGAGATCTAGCACCACTATCGCACTGGCACACCCGATGACGACGATGCAGACGGAGCCCGTCCGAGGGTGGGAGCCGAGGGCGGAATAGGGAAGAGCGTTCCCCGAAAGTCGAGCGTAAGCGTGACCGACGAAGCGCACGGAACTGCAGGGTGCTTCGATTACTTCGAGTCAAGATCCATATATGATCGACTCCGTACCTGTACAGAACCCCATTTCCCAAAGTCGGTGCTGCCACCCCATGAAGGGCGTCTTGAACCTTGGACACCTGGTGCGTTGGGCCGACAAGTGCAATCCACCCCGTGTCGATGATGGCAGGGACGCTGCCCACGATCGAGATACCAGCCTAATGTGTGCGTCAAACGCCTATCACCACCCAGAGAGAGAGGAAGCATGATAGCTGGCCCATTGACGGGGGTATTGTCCATCGTCATTATCCAGAAACTCTGCGTGAACTTAACGCGACGAGAGGAAATGGCTGCGCCCACCCAAAAGGCTGGCAGGGGATAGGCCGTTGCGGCATAAACGTCCGAGAAACCGCCTGTCAAGCAAACTGCACCGTCAAACATGAACTCGATGGCGGTCTTACGACACGTACAGTGATGCCGTTGTGAAAGAGGGACACGATGTCGTTGTACAAGATACCAGAGAGGGTGTAACCGTCCGAATACATGATGTGACAGTGCCAGTAAACCGAGGATTTCTGCACGGTTCGAGAACAGTTCCGGTATTGTTTAAACCTGGCTCGCCAACATGATAGTGTCAATTGACATGCATGCGAAGAATGCAAAGCTTGCGCAGATGCCTGCGGTGACATAGGGGCCTGATAGAGCAGCCTGGAGCGCGATGTGCGAAGAAAGAATTTGGGGGCGCTCTTGGAGCAAGCAAGACCATCTAGTGGTGGGACGTTAAAGTGATGGCTGCAATTATCATGAATGCATACATAGAGAACATGCAGTGATATAGAAGTCACTTGAAGCAGCAGACCAGGCTAAGGCTAGAATAGTAGCACTTATGGCCTATAAAGACGTTCCTTGTGTAAGAGAACGGGCCAGAACACAATCTCCCAACGTACCGAAGGTAAGACCTTGATATCAGTCTCGTTAAAAGCGATAACGAAAGACGAGGCAGAGGCATTTTTGGAGTTGAGATCAAGCAACTTGTTATGAGACGGGACGAGCAAACCGATAACGAACACGCCCCAGAACGGGTATAGAACACCAAGACATGGAAGTAAACTCTCTTGAGTGCCTTTGGAATGTTTCGGCGAGGATTCTTGGTTTCCGCAGCAATTTGCTGGCAATAAATCAAACGGGGAACAAAAGTAGTGTAATGAAACGAAAAACACTAACTGCTACTACTTCAGTGTCAGTGAATGAGAAGCGGCCTGGTTGAGGGCTGCGCAGGTGCCGAGGAAGTGGCCTGTTGCACCAGTAAATCCATAATAATATGTGAGCGGACCTGGATTCCTCCAGTACTGAGACCTGATGCGATCGTGGTTTGGACTACCTCCTAAATCGACAATGATGTATGATGTTGATTCTGCACATTTAATCCGCCGCGTTTTTTTTCAAGTCAGCCGCGCCGTGACCTCGCCGCGCTCACCTCGTTTTTTTTGTGGATCGCACCGCGTTTTTCCCCGGTCACACGGGTAATTACACCTACACTTGTATGTGCAGATAGTATATGCTTAAATTTGTCAGATGTCACAAAAGCGTGACTAGTGCAGGAAATTCGCACCCCGCTCACGCTTGCCTGTCCCAACAACGCAGCACGGAGGATCGTACTCGCACCACTGGACGTGGCAACACGACGAGGAGGAGAGGGGTTGCGACAGCCCGCCAACCACACCACTGGTCCATCACCCTGAGCACAACAAGGTGCCCATTGACACACCATCGAGGCTGCCCGCCCACCACACCATGACGGCCATGACGGTGATGCCGCGAGGGTGACGACGCGCGGCGACGACAACCAGGGCGGCGAGAATGTTACCACCCTGGTCCACAATCCACTGGTACTCATCGTACGCTATGGCAGTGCGCCCACCGGGAGGAAGGGTTGCGACAGCCCGCCCGCTACACCACCACAACGAGGCGCCATGACGGCCCACTGATACCCACCAGGCGGGGGTGTTCGAGGACGAGGACAAGGACAGGGATAAGGTGGAGGTGCTATGAGTGGCGAGAATGGGGGTGCCAAAGGCGCCGCAATACCTACAATAAGATGAAAGGATACCGCCACAGCCCACTACCACACCACCACGATGAGGACGAGTGAGGGATGCCACGACAGCCCGGCTATGATGGTGAACGCGAGGACGTCGTGCACCATCACGGCCGCCATTGTGAAGGGAGGGGCGATGGCAAAGACGCTGCGATAACCCGACGCAGCTCCCCAAACCACTACCACACGACGAGGATGAGAGCAACACGCTGCCTTCTCGATGCTCGTGCTCCCATCTATCTGTCAGTGTCCCGCCCCTCCTGGCGTCTGGCATCTTGCCCTCTCACTGTTCAAACCAACTACATCTCGCACTTAGATTTTACGTATATATATCCAACATCTAAGTTGTTTTTTCTTTCAAAGTGCTGCGTGATTCGCATAAACGCAACAGGATCACAAAAAACGCGGTGAATGCAACGAAGTCTGGAGCGATTTACAAAAAAAAAAAAGCGGTGAGCGGAGTAAAATTAGAGCGTAATTTACAAAAAAAAAAATGCGGTGAGCACGGCGCGGCTGACAAAAAAAAACGCGGCGGATTAAATGTGCAGAGTTAACATCATACCTAGGCTCAACGAAAGACCTTTCTTGTACGTGGATGATGGTAAGACATACATTTAAATTTACACTTATGGCGTAGGCTGATCGTAATACAATATACTCTGTTCTGCCGGCTCTTTCACCTCACGATGGGATCCTTCATTGCGATATTGTCGAAGGCTTGTCTCACAATAAACTTGCTATATATTTGTTCAGCATCTCTTTGACAGAATGGAGCCGTTTTCTGGCCCCAATTCTGTGATTATGATGGACAGTTAATGTCACATTCATAAGTACCCAGAGATCCTAGAACTAATTGAGCAAACGTAGGTCATCTGTTTCCGCATCGTATTCAAGTGTCTGACATGTTACACAAGGGCATGCAGTGTGAGTTCCTGCCACTGTATTCACCCGACTTCAACCCCATTGAGCTTGCATTCGTTTGGCAACGACGGACATGACAGATCCACAAACCTTCACTACTAGTGATTTGTATCACGATATGATTTTGTAACAGACTTGGACTTGATGCGCTACTCGGGGGGGACACACATTACCCAACTACATCAAGCCGCAGCCTGCCAGTCGCGCAGTCAGTGGTGATTGTCGTTGTCTGCGTTCTGTAATGTCCGCTTAAAACGGGTTCTAGTCACCTAGACTTCTGCTCTCGTAATGCCGCAATGACTTCAACGCATCTGCCTGGAATTCCGGTTGCGAGTACGAGAATCCTTCCTCGACACGTGCTTTCAGGGAGCATAATCAATCTCTTAATCGCTGGTCGGTGGGGCAACCAAGAAATCCTTTTCGAAAAAAGTTTGTCGGTGGGCACCTAGACTCTAATATGTACAATTCAAATTTGTCTGAAGGGGATGTGGCGTTTAATTGCCTTCGTATCTGTCAGGCGTTGGCTGATTTAAAATTTTACATATTTTCAATTCAAGATGAGAAGAGGATAATATTGATATGATTTCGTGGTCATTGATTGCTCTCGGATACCGATGAACAATGCACTCATAGTGCTGCCTTCAACGGACTGGCTGTTATATCCCAGACGCTCCCTTCCTCTGGATGTAAGCGCTACGTCACAAACATCAGCCATGGATTTCGTACAGGCGACCTCTTGAACATACGTCTGACGGGATGTCTGTAGCACGAAGTGCCTCCAATACCGCTCTACCACACCATGCTTCAAGTTGATAGACGTGCTCGGGAGTAATAAAATCTCGAGAAGATCGAGACGCAAACACCATTTGGACAGCGGCCGCTCTTATCGATGATTTCATCGTCGATTGCACTGGCTGCGAACCATGAGGGGGCACTGCTGCAGTGCCCGGATGCGAGGAAGTGGTTGGGTGTACGGCGCCAGCTGCCAGCGGTGGGGTCAGTGCGAGTGAACCCATGCGACCTTGCCAGCTAGCCGCGAGGTGAAGGATCCAGTAAGTCTCCATCTATACACGGAGACGATCCAGGATAAGCCCCAATTAACGAATAAATCAAACGGCTCGCATGTCCGCGAGAATTACCTCTAGTGTAGTGATATCTTGAATCGTCTCCTTCAACTGCGTAATCAATTCCGAATTGTAGTCTTGAAATGACGTCTGCCTGCCTTGGGAGGAGTAGAAACTATCAAGAGAGCCTTAGCTCTTGAAAAAATATATGAACATAAGTGATGGCTAATACCTGTCTGTAGATGCATTCACGGAATTGGAGACAATGGGTTCAGAAACATCCCTTGGCCTTGTGGATTCTAGGGCATGCTGAAGCTGCTTTGAAGATCTACCTATGTTTGAATAATAATGAATGCGCGATCAGCGTACCGTAGTCATAAGAGCCGTGTCGGCGGGTATCTAATTGCTTCATTAGCAACGACGCACTGTGCCAATGTATATTTACCCTACCGGTTTACTCAATATATACGGGACTCTCCACGGATCTCCATTGGCGAAGTCAAAGTCCAGGTTTCTTGTGATCGCGATGCTGGCTTTTGGTAAAACGAGAGACCCGACGGGCAAATCCGACAAACAGCCACATGATCCAAGTCTTGGATTGCAAATAGTCATATTGGGAAGAACGGGAACTGGGGACTAATACAAGAGAGAGATACCTGATGACCAACATGTCGCCTTGGAGGCACTCTCTCGTTTCACGGATGAAAAAGTCGACATTAGGTCCACCCATGCCGATGCACACGATAGATATGGGAGTGCCCCGATACCGCCCTGTAATAGTCAAAAATCCACGCTCGGAATACAATGAAAATGGCTTTGGGGATGCATCGAGGTACCTTGCGAGCTGCTCGGCGCGAGAGGCCATGCCGACAGAGACCTGGTCCGAAGATGAAGATAATCTGTCGAGGGGCAGAGTCGAGTATAGAAACTCACGATCCTATTAGCTACCTCGCCATATTTTATCCCGAGATGGTATACTTCTCCATTCGCAGTCTTTGGAAAATCTAGCAATGCCAGGAACTTTAACAAACCAAACGTCGTAAGAATGAACTTACTAGCATCTGTGACTGTCTTTTTCATGTTGACAAGGGAACTGCGAAATGCAACTTGTTTGCCCACTGGTGACTAAGCGGCTAGTCATGGGATTGGTAATAAACTATAGGCCACGGGGCATTGAGGCTACACAGCCGCTGGCTCGGAACTTCAAGGTCAGGCTCCTCACATTCGTCTAAGCAAGCGCAGGACTTTATCTTAGTTGCACTTCGCTGATGCACTAGGATAGAGTCTGGTATTTACTCAGATGGATGTGTAGGATCCTGGACTGAAGTCTGTTCTCCGTAGTAAGGGTTATAATGGCAGTGGTCACTGGCCCGGGTCAGGCTCGCAAAATTTAGCCCGTCGCGACTCCCCCACGGCAAGGGCGGGCGCAAACTACATGTCCGCCAGTCATTTTCGCAAAGTTGAAGATACATAAGTATGACTTATCGTGGACTCCTAGCGTTGAGAAAAGACTACAAGTTTTGATTGAATCTCATCAGTACGGACGTTTTTGTTATTGCAACTTACCTTGACCCAGGCTCTCAGAGAAATTTTTTCAAGGCCCCTGAGCAAATTTTAGCACGTTCTTTGATCGCCGGAAATAGGATCTTCTGCCGGTCCATCTGGACAACGACAACCAGCAGCGTGTCAGACCTATTTGAATATTTGCCCACCTCCTCTCCCACTCTAATCCACGAGTACCCAGCTTCTGGAAGTCCGCTCCGCAGCAATATGCGTCATAGCCGCAGGAGTCCAGAGTCCAGACCCTCCCGATTTTACTGCTAGGATTGGCAATGACCCGTGAATCCTAACCAAGTACTTCTGCAGCCTCTGCTCGAGTAAAAAGGCCGTAGCACGAAACCTTCTCGTCCTCTCACTTGACATTTTTCGGCGCGGAGAACAACTTGAACGTATAACAACCCTAGCGTGGTTAGTCTAGTTAAGTGATCTATCTACGAGTCTCAGACAAGACAGACTACAAAAAGAGGTAGGGAACATTACGCCCTCGTAGATTTGTAACTGCTCAAAACTTTGTGACGACTGTACAAAGTTTGGATGCTTTTAGATATTTGCAAGTCGCTATATCTCGGAATCCAATGATCATTGTTTCACGGCGCGGCAACCATTATCCAGCAGATATAATACGTAGTAGGCATCAAGTTGCTTTCAAGATCTGGCAACCGAGGCCCGAGGTTCGAACCGACAAGAATCATCGAATGCAAAGTCCAGCTGCCCATACTAGCACCTAGTATGTATATCCGACAATCGGTGTTATATTATTATTTCTACTGATGATTCTTTCTAGGTACTAAATCCAAAAACGACGGATGAACATTGAAGTCTGCAGCTGTGTGACTGTTCCCTATTGGCCTCATGGCTGCTGTGGGTGAAGCCAAACCCTCAAGGGTCAGTGCTTAGATTTTGGAATCGTAATTTTACGTCAAGCGCACGCAGACTCGGAGATATCGATCTAGGCCGTCCTTCTCATAAGGATAACTCACTGCTACTCACGTTTGTCCAGAAGTCACCGCGGATCCCTTTACGGTACACCGTTGACTGTTGTTGATCTACACCAGAAATATGCTCAAAGCTTGCTGTCAGATTCGGTCTCAGAGCGCTTCTCTCGGTCAGTTTTGTCAACCAATGACTGGTGCCTCCTCTCACCGCGGCAATGATATCCAACTTCTCCAAGGGCAGGTTTTCATCACACTAATGAAGCAATGGAAACCCAGTCTCGACGCCAGGCACCGTGTCGTAGTGCATCGTTTGGGACCTGCTGCTCCTCCATCTTCCATTGATCCACGGATCATTTACCGCGATATGGACATACGGACCCCGTCTTCGTCATTGGTAAAGCTGGCACCCATCCTTGCTGCCCAAATGAAGTTCTCCTGATATGAACGATTAAAGGAAGCTTCCGAGACGGAAATCATCTGTCAGGGCCTCGTGCTTTAAAGTGGGTCATAACACCGCTGCACACATACATAATATGACCAGGTTACCTTTCCAGAAAAATGCGTTGACAAATATCCTTCAAAGACCGAGGAGCATGACATCTTTAACGGACCGATGGAATGTAATGAACACACATGCCACGGTCAACCCACAGGCAAGCACGAGCATTCTGCAACACTTACCTCTGAGAAGAGTTAGGGTATTTCAAATTCTAGTGTTATTGCCCTGGTGCCGAGCATGTGGGGAGGTCTTGGTTTGACTCACCAGCATGGGACAGAGTTCTGGCAAAGTTAAGGAACCCGAAAGGAAGTGGGATGGATAGGGGGGTGTCGAGAATTTCGGCTCCACTATAACGTTGTCTCCATGCTCGAAATTGTGCGCAATGCGTACACGAGTTGTCTGGGAAACGTTATCCGGCCAGCCAATGAGCCCCTTGCGATTCGTTGATCGGAAGCAGAAGATAAAACGGCGACAACGCTACATAATATTCCTACGATTCGAACTTTATCGATTTTAGGGTGCACCCTGAAGTAGATATTTTTTTTTAGATAAGGTCTGTACGCATGATGTTATGCGGCAGGACGCGGTCCCTTGGATCATTGGATGCTCAAGACAGAAGCTCGCAGGTACTACTAGTCGGAAGTCTCCGGATCGGAACTCGCACAATATTATCCGCCGACTCGGTAACAGATGCTGAAGGTGCTGTCCGTTTGACGGGTCCGAACTGACAGTCAAGCGCAAAATTTGCTCAAATTAATCTACGAGGATGAAAGTCTGGATAGTGGATGAAGCGTTCAGGTGAGCCCACTAGTATTACTTGTCTTTGAGGTCAGCCAACTGTCACACATCAATCTCCGCCGCGGTTCCTAATACGTGGTGGGGACCGAGAGAGAACATCGCCGTAGCACGCAAAGCTGGGCTCTAAGTTACTAAACATTGACTGAAAGTATATCAAAAAAAAATCTTTACAGCAGGCCGAATGGGCTATCTGAAATCCGGGAACAAGAACAGCCTCCAAAGATACACGAGTCACGGATCTGGGACCTTGGCTGATCAGACCTTCAATCGTGAGTATAGCCTTCCTTGGTCAAGTGACTTTGACTCGGTAACACGCGCCGTTTTCGGGGGCCCTGAGCGCCTGGAAAAAAAGGGCCTTCCCGATGAACAGCAAGATCTAACCCAAAGGGGAACTCAAATCGTGGTTGGCGTAAATAAGAAGCACGATTCGATCCAAGATTGCACCTGTCCGACCAGAACGTATTGTCTGTGCTAGGACGCTCCTCGAGGCCAGAGAAGTTATCGTGCTTTGGGTGAGGATGTGTTCCTGTGAGCGCTCAGTTTCAATCAATGAATGACCTCGCAAGCGGTGTCGTAGCCGGACCACGACTCCGCGAATCAAAGGGACCAAGGTTCTCTCCATGTACGGTCAGACTAAATTTGCCAGTACCTTCTTTCCGTCTACCCCGCCATGCTTTTATTTACTACTGCACGTCAACAAACCCTTCCTAGAAAATTCTGTCTCACAGCCAAACCCGGATCCGCACTGTTGACGTTGAGCTTCATCAGTCCAGTTTGTTATTCGGCCGTCGCTCTCTGCAGATCTTTTACCTGCGCTGAAGTAGACTTGGTTCCTCCTTCGAGCCTAACATATATTCCTCCACTCTACTTGAGCCACGCCTGCTCACCACTGCCGTTGACATGCAAGGCTATAACCCTGACTTGCACGATTATTCCCATCATGTGGCGCCGCACTCCGGAACATTGCAAGACCGGGCCTCCCCTTCGGGCTCGGAGGACGATGCCGGGTACCTACTGTATCCTGAAACGCACAAAACGGAGTCTGGTATCGATGGTGCGCGCTTGATGCATCTTTGTCATCTCAGTGGTTCTCACTTCCCTCCAGACGATCCCAATGCTACTCTGACATCGCAGACGTTGAACGCCGATGGAACTCCTAAACGGCCCATGAATGCATTCATGATATTCGCTCGCCGCCGTCGACCACAGGTTGCTGCAGAGAACCAATCCATGCGCACCGGGGAAGTGAGCAAAATTCTCAGTCGGGAATGGAACGGGATGGGCTTGGTTTGGCCTTTACTACATGTCTGTCCTCCGTCGTCTAATCGTCAGCTCCATGATTCTCCAGTCCGAAAAACAGTTCTACCTTGATCAAGCCAAGCTCCTCAAGGATAATTTTAACCAGAAGTACCCAGACTACGTGTACAAGAGGCGTCCAAACAATAGCCGAAAACGTCGCAAGCCAGATTCCTCTGCTGGTCTTTCCGCAGACTATGCATCTGGCTCGGACCTCGTAGAAGACTATTCGGGGAGTACTGAATACAGTGACGTGTCTCCAGTCGAAGTGGTGGACACGGAGGATCCCCGGCTCGGTGGTCAAGACGTGCGTTATGCGAGTCTGCCTGCAGATTCCTCGGGTAGCTCATTCTCAACAACCACCTCACGAGCGTCCAGTTACCAACCTCCCGATGTGTCCTATCGTCCCCTTGGTGACACGCGAGTTTCGTATATAACGCGTCCTGGCCGTTCCACACCCGACACAAGTGTGGCATCGTCTATCGCTCCCGCCACTCGCGGATCGGAGCACTATTACCATCCATACCTGCCCACCCAACACCACCACCATCCGCAGCCATCGTCTTACTTCTCAGAATCATCTATTACGGAAGGGTGGTCCAACGCAGGGGACGATCAAAGTCGGACGCAAATGCAGCCATGGCCACAGACCGGCCAAGACGCGGGGGGTGATGGCAGACACCGTGGATATCCCCAGGCTGTGTCACAATCGCAAGCCTGGGCCAATCCAAGCGGATCAGAGGGAATTTCTTCATCCAGTTCCTCGGAGGCATCTCCTGCCAACTTCGGTTTCCCTACCCTAAATTCCGCGTTCTATCCCCAGAGCAGTGTTCACGAGAATTTCTCCTCGGTTTCTGTTCAGCCTATTCAAGTTCCGTCTCAGCATTACGGTGTTGTTCCACCTATTCCCAGGAATTCAGTTTCAGGGCGATCATACCCATCCCTGCAACAATCATACAGTTCTAGTTCGTCTGGTGTTGTTTCACACCAACCCCAAGAAGCGAGGAATGTTTCAATCACCCTTCCTACGGGTCAATCTGCGTCTTACCCACACCCTCAGTCTACTGGCACATCACCCCCCGCTGGATTAGGGGGTGACCCTTCGCAAATGCGATACTGGTCAAGGGAGAGATAGCACCCCATAGCAGGACTGTTTTTTTGTCATAGAATTTTGGCATTGGACATTCCACACGCAGATTTCTCACTACGCACACTATGTCTTTTTGATTTCTTTTTCTCATTGCTACCGTCAAATTGTTGTCAATCTCGTCGCTGTTACTTTGCTCGTCCACCCTGCAACCTGTATTCTAACTGTACCAATCCATAATTTTGCCGTCATCCGACGGGCTAGTTGTTCTTGCTTCACGGAGTTGTTTTTGAGCTCAATCCGAGCTGACCTTCCTAACAAGGGGTGGTCGACGATCAGGCGTCGGTTTTGAGTGCGGACATCGGAACGACATTCAGGGCTCCAAATTGGCGGCCGCGGACGCTGCAACACTGGGTATGATTCTTCCATGGACGACAAGGACCAAAACCAACACACGGTATCTTGTTCCCTTCCATTGCAGGTCCTCCGGTGGAGAACCCGGCAGTCGCATCTTCCACCTTGTCACAGAATTAAAAAATCACGGTTGTGCGGTAATCCGCGATCATATGAACCCGGGGTTCTGAACCGGAATCAGGTGGATGCACGGCAACGGGCCGTTCGAAAGGGTCCCAAAGCCAATGTGGTGACACGAGGTGAGTGGAAGGTTGCCTTGCTGTGCTTGGCAACTGCCAAAACCGAGGCTCTGCCAACACACCGCAGACCCGATGGAGTAATCGATGATGGCGTTCGGGCGAGAGAAGCGGACCATTGTCCCTTTTCACAGTAGCCAAACCATCGGGCGTATACGTCTGGAAATATCTGTGACTACGAGGTGCGTTCGGCGTTGAGGTGGGAATAAAACCAGGAGGATTATTTCACGCACCAAAGTGGGAGAACTCGCTCTTTTAACCGGGGAAACACCTCTCCCAACAGCCCACGAAAGGGATGTCGTGTAGACAAGGCAATCATAGTGATCTTGTATTGATATTAGTAAGACGGTCCACGTCAGTGGATTTGCGCAGATTGCTTGTCCGTATGCATTGACTCCTCGTCGTCAATATTTCCTTTGTTGTAAACTGAGCGGGAAACGTGGATCCTGCATGTACAAGACCGATCATCAGACGCACACCATGGAGCGTATTTGTTTCTCGGGGTGATCCGAAAACCCAGGGCACACCACTGAGTGACTCGAACCATAACCAATGGCTGTTCCATGCTGTTACCAGCGCCACTATCAAACGGGCGCAGGTATGAGGTACGGGACACGAGGTGAGTTGACGTCGTGTTGCGGTCGGTTATTCTCGAAATCTAGTCAACACTGTGTGGTAAAAATCAAAATTCATACCTGCGATGTGGAGACTGTTGAGGGATGACATGGATACCCTGCAGGTGGAGGGCCAGTGTGAAGAATGCGATCGGGAGATCAGGGGATGCCACCCAAGTGGTGAAAAACCAAATCCAACCTTTGGGGCAGGGGGAAAAAAGGCGGTGTGGCCTGCAACCTGGCTCGCGGACATTCCCGTGCCTGCATGTGTCTGGACCAGCAGATCAGGTTGCTTCGGCGGCGTGGGTACACCTTCGTGAGTCAGCAACATGATGCCAATATCGCAAACAAGGGAAAAAAGGGACACGTCCATTAATGGGCCTTCTGTGGGTGGACAATGAAATCATTGTACGGAGCTCATGGCTTCTCCGGGGCAAGGGGGAAGAAAAAATATAATTAGTTTTCGAGCGTATCTTGTGTACTTGAACCTATTGGAGCCATCCGCAAGATAAAGGCAAAATGCATCGGTGCTAATAGTGTGCCACGTATCTCTTAGAACAAGGTTCGAAAGTTGTTACGCCCGACTCCGATTGTGTCGCTGCATAAGCAATTCAATTGCTACGGCAGACATCAAGGGCTTCCGGAACTGTTCAATCGGTTGGGAAGAGTTGGTGAAGCTTGAAAATTTTTGCCAGACGCGAAGGAAGCCCGATACCCGGATCACTTCGGTGATATCGGGATAGTTGAATTGCGCAAGCCAAGGGGAAAGTGTGCGTTGAAAAATTTATTTACCAAATTGTGCCAGTCTCAGATCGAGTACCGCAAAATTAAAACTTGCACGTCGTAAAAATATTCATGACGCAGTCTCGTGATCTATTAGTGCTCGAGTCCTCTGATGAGGACAATCAAACATTATGGCGGGGACATAGCTATCTCGGCTGCGGGGAGGGACGGGTTGCAAAGGCGAAACTACAATAAAGTAGAACCTATGTACATGAAATAAAAAAGTCAGAAATTGTTGAGTCAATGGTGGCATGACACCCACACAACGAGCCATTGTGGCAGACCGACTATCCCAGACCCCAGGCCCAATTATGCGGGAACTAGAAGGTCTCCCCACATCCTGACCACAAACACACCGGCAGCAAATACCCCCACTGCCGTGAAAATATTGATGTTCCCCATAAGCTTTTCAGGTCCAAATACTTCTTCCCGTATGAACCTAGAGAATGCGGACTCGTTGGGGTCGCTGATTGCGCGTCGTGGTGGTGGTGGCACGCCAAACAAGGCTGCATTTTGAGGGGGTGCGCGACGTGCCATGGAATGTTATAATAACAGTCTGGGGTTTTTGCTTGTTCTTGAACGTGCTTTGTGGAAACAAGCTTCAGACTGCGAAAAGTAGAAAACTGATACTCCCGGCATTTTCCGAGACTCTGCTTCAAGCAGTGGCTGGTACTTACTGGCAGAGATATTTGAATCCAACTTGTAACAATCTAATCTAATATTGCGCCTCGCGATGTCCGCCAAACCATGGCTCGCGAACTCGGATATCCCGAAGCGTTCAGACGAAGTCGACAGTATGTAGCATTGCTTGAGCAAAACAAAATGCTTGTCCAACTTTGCGACACGCCCTGAGTCATTGATTCATTAATTCATTGAAAGGAAAGTCGCATCTATTTTTGTATTTTGAATCGCACTGATAAATCAGATAATCAGAATAGTATTCGGCCAGTTCTAACGCCCGTGTTTTATTCAGTTATGATGCAATCGAACGACATAGTCTCCTAAACGATCCTCCGATCATTGACTCTGACTTTCAAGTCCACGCTGCGCATTGCGTCATCGAAGGAGGCCTCTGTTGAACTAAACCAGCCCCTCCTTTTACCTTTGCCGTTACCCACTATGTTCGTCGGTGCACTAACTCTTGCTGCCTTATCCTGCATTCCTATCGTATCCGCAGAGGATTCAGCTTATTGCAGTCTGCAGGCTCTCAATGCAAGCGGCTTTGATCAACTGGCAAATGCTACGGAGTCCTTGAATGGCACTTCTGGAGAATATATACTCACAGAACTATCTCAAGGCAATAAGGCTATTTTTGCTCCCTCGGACAACGCTTGTGCGCAGCTCTGAAAAGGTGCACGGAATATTGCTGACATTAACATTTCCAGTGGAAAACGTGGACCCTGCCATCTTTAGCAATGAAAGCGCCTTGACAGATCTCATTGCATATCACATCGTCTCAGGTAACTTCGTCAACAATACAGAGACTTATCCCAATGTGACCATCGGTCGCACACTTCTTAACGACTCGGACCTCGTTATGCTTGAGGGAAATCAGTCTCAGGTTCTTGTGTGGTCCAAATATGAAAATGGGACGCTTTTCGTCATGAATCAAGGGTGATGCTCACTATCCTGCTTTTGCTCTTTTCTTACTTCATCTTACTTCAGCTCAAATATCTCCGTGGTAAACACAACATTTTACAATAACTCCGCAATTTTGGGGATTGACACTGTGCTGGTTCCTCCGCCGAACATGTCCACAGTTTTGCACAATGGATCATATGACCTTACATCGCTTGCGGGTGTTCTCCAGTCTGCGTCTATCCCTAATGGTCCTTCGCTTCTCGATGTCTTAAGTTCGGCCCGCGGAATCACTGTGTTTGCGCCGAACAATGCCGCCATACAAGCAGCTCAGAGCTCCCTTGCTGGCATCTCGAACAACCAAACAGCGCTCCGCAATCTTGCCTCTAATCATGTTTGTTGTGATCGTGTGTGCTTCAAGCAGATCACTAATAATTGCGTTATTTAAACAGATCATCAACGGGACATCAGTCTATTCCACCGAATTGTTAAACGGGTCTTATGTGTCCGGGGCTGGTCAGCAATACGCTTATGTCGCCAACTCGACCGGCTCTTTTATTTCCGTCGGGGGTTCCAATCAAGTTAAGATCGTAGAGCCGAATGTCTTGACATCAAACGGCGTTGTCCACATTATCAATGGTGTGATGTTTGATACAAACTCAGATCCTGCACTCGCAAGCTCTGCGTGAGCCATGCCGTTTAATGTTTCCCTTTGTCTGAACGTGCTCATTCCGTAACAACAGCTATGCTTCTGCGACAGCCGCAGCCGCAGCTGCAGTACTTACCACCCAAACCGACCCAGTCGCCCTTACTGCGACGTCCACGACCTCTGCTTCGACCTCAACAACATCAACGTCAGAATCGACTTCGGCAACGACTTCGACGGCGGCATCTGCATCGTCTTCGTCAACATCGACGTCAACATCCACGCCGACGTCGACCCCGACGTCCGCAGCGGTTGTAAGGGGTGACATCAACTGGAAGTTCCGGGTGTTGGCCGGGATTGTCGTTGGGTTCGGGCAATTCTTGTGACGAGGTTGTTGACATCTAGCGATTGTTTCGGTTGTATCGATAGCAATGTGTTTCTTTACCGTACTTGTACTTTTTAAAATTGTCGTCTTGTGCACATCATTATCTGATAAGATACGCGGAACAAACAAGACGCGGATGCTGTGTAACAATTCGGTAGCAGCAACCACAACGCTTCTTAGCCCCACTCCACTTGTCCTGGGAACTTATGGTTATTTAGACGCAACTATTTCGTATCCTGACGACCCTTTGGCCTTACTCACTCCTTTCAAGTACTCCGCATCCAAGCAATAACAATAACAAGACCAGGTCTAACCGTGATACTTTGGAACTCGCAACATGAAACATCTATCATTGAAAGATGCGCTTTTGCCTCAGCCGCCCAGCTTTGTGAAAAAGCAATCGTACGAGGTACACGAGGTGCTAGGCACGGGTACGTTCGGAAAAGTCGTGGTAAGTCATGCAATGTCCATCACAAATTATCGTCATGGTGGAAGGGTCTTGTTCCTGTTCATTCCAACCCATCGTGACTCGACAATTGACTCTTTTTCTATTCACCCCTTCATGTGATAGAAAGCGACCTGGCATGTACCAGCCGACCAAATTGAAATAGCGCGGCAGGGTGCACCTGCTTCATCTACCCCAAGTCCAATCGAGCCTCCTCATGGCCACTCTACGATACCCCTTTTTAGCGCGGCCCTGCACCGAACCTCGGGCTTTTCCTCGCCGAACCGCGCTGTGACGACGAAGGAGGTCGCTCTCAAGGTGATTCCCAAGAAGAAAGTCAAGGGAAACGAAGAAGCCGTGTGGGGCGAAATGGAAGTCTTGAAGGGTCTCGATCACCCGAACATTGTCTGTCTTTGGTATCTGCTTGCTTGGCGTGATGTCAACTGATCACCTTGTTGTCTCTTTTGTAGGTGAAATTCTACGATTGGTTTGAGTCCAGGAGCAAATATTATTTGTCATTTGAGCTGGCCACTGGCGGCGAGCTTTTTGAGCGGATATTACAAAGGGGCAAATTCACAGAGAAAGATGGGGTTGCAGTGATCAGGTGCGTCATCTAAGTGCAGATGCGCCGCAGTGTAATGACGACCACATGTCTGTTAGATCTGTCTTGTCAGGGGTGAAATACCTCCATGACCACGACATCGTCCATCGTGACCTCAAGTAGGTGAACGTAACATGCTACATGTTGCATGCTATAACGTACATTTGTAGACCCGAAAACATTCTTTACCAAACGAAGGATCCGAACAGTGACATCGTTATCGCCGATTTTGGAATGTATGTCTTTTTGTCCGTCAGTGCGGAAGAGTCATTCGTACTTACGGGGATACATTGCAGCGCCAAACACTTACATTCTCCGGAAGAGCAGCTGCATTCCCTTGCGGGTAGCTTCGGCTACGTCGCACCCGAAGTTCTGAACAAGACCGGTCACAGCAAGGCTGTTGACGTATGGTCGACGGGGTAGGTGCCACTTTATTGACGGCGCAAGTACCGCTACTAACGCCGGGTAGCATCATTACATACGTCTTATTGTGCGGGTATTCGCCTTTCAGAGCAGAAGATACGAAGGAAATGATCCGGGAGACTACAGAGGCTAGGATTGAATTCCATGAACGCTATTGGTCTAAAATATCGGATGAAGGTGGGGTCTTGAATATCTCAATTATCATCCCGCCTTACTGAAATGTGTATAGCCAAAATCTTTATCAAGCTCCTGCTCAATCCGGATCCGATGCAGCGACCGACGGCAGAAGAAGCTCTCAATAATCACGTAAGTTGTCGTTTGTTGGCTGTACGTAGTGTGGCTTCACTCAGGACGTGGGGACTTCCGGCAGTGGTTGACAGCACACGAAGCGTCAACGGAGCACGATGTGGCTGTTGGTTTACGCGATCACTTCGACCCCAGAAAGCGATGGCGCTCCGCCATTGCTTCTGCGCGTGCTCTGCACCGCTTTGGCCAACACTCCCGAGCCTCGAGCGCATCAAGCTCTGGCAGTGGCGGATGGGGACATGACCACATCGCGTCTGAGGGTGAATATATCAGCGGCACCGCCGCAGAAACCTCTCATGATGGAAGTCCAACCGATGCATCAGAGTCATTTACGAAACTCAGTCTCGGGAGTTCCGACCCAGGGATGAACATCAACGTCAAGGTCACTGGCCCTGATGAGGGTGAGACAGAAGAAAAGGGTAAGACGGAGGTTTCTTCTTCTGCTGACGATTCCTTGACTGGAGCCAGTGAGGTCGGCTTGAAGGATGAAATTGTTAGTGATAGGTCGGTGAGCGCGCAGGCTCCCGGTCGGACGGGACAGGGCCAGGTGACGCAGTCAGAGACGAAGAAGTCAGGGTCGGTTGCTGCCGCGGATTCGTCTCTCGACTGTGTGAACGTGGCTCATTCCCAGACCACGGGGAGTAACGAATCAGAATTGAGGATGCCAGGGACATTCCATTTTTCGAGCGAAGAGAAGGGCCGTAGGATTGGGAGCCCAATGAGATGGGTTGAAGTTTTGAAAAAGTTTGGGATATTTAGCTGATTTTAAGCTGATCTATCTTGTATAATGTGTTCTTTGGACTGTAATCATGATCTTCGTGCCAAGTAATCTGGTGTGGTACGTGCTTACCAAGCTTCAAACTCTCAAGTTTATCCTCAGTTCGGAAAACGATTTGCGGCAGGAAGCAAGCAGCAGCAACTTTGATCTCTTCAAAGTTTACGGGCCATTCCAACTTTAGTTGCTGATGCGGCATTAGGGCTACGCAATAGCTGGCCTGTTTGTATGCAAATGGCAGTGTTTTACTATCTCCGTCTTTTCATCGTCAATGACACCGCTCCCAAGGCGAGTCTTAATCATTGGAGGTGGCCCATGTGGCCTTGTGACCCTACGAAACCTCCTCGAACGCGGTCAATTCGATGACGTGCAACTAGTAGAACGCCGAGACAATATTGGCGGCGTTTGGTAGGTTACTATTGACTGAAATTCAAAGTCGCACCGCAGAACCTGACGCACTCTGATCAAAAGGTATCAACCACCGAATACACAGAAGTCGGGAGAGGCTGAGAATGGGCAACGAAATGGACATCACGATGATTCATCCCACGACCGTTGGCCTTCGCCCGCCTACCCCGGTTTGATCGGAAATGTCATTCCGGAATTCCTCTCCTTCTCGGGGAATCCATTCCCTGCACCGCCAAGGCCGGATCAGCCGTTCCCTACTCTTACTGAGACCTACGAATATCTCGTTGCATTTGCGCGTCCTCTGTTTGAACGCGAAAAGATCAGGCTCCAGCACGAGGTCGTTGATGTGGCAGAAATTGCGGCTGAAGACGGTGGAGGCTGGAGAGTTGTCATGGTCGACTCAGGCAACGATGGAATTGGCGTCAGGAAGGAGGAACGGTGGGATGCGATCGTCATCAGCACTGTGTGGTACGACAATCAATACTATCCAACCGTCGACGGTCTCGACGACGTCAAGCAGATGGGTAAAGTTCGACATTCAAAGGCATGGAGGGGTCCGGCTGGTCACGAGGGCAAGGTATGATCAGTGTCTTGCTTTTCGACGGATGTTCGTGAACATTGTTCTTCGATTCGACAGCGCGTTGTTGTCATCGGTAACGCAAATTCCGCCAACGAGATGGCAGCTCAACTGGTGTCTGTTGCTCAGCTTCCTGTCTATCGCTTGACGCGCCGTGTATCCATATTCCCGTCCCTTCCGGATGACCGTATCGAGGATGTTGGCCCCGTGTTGCGATATAGCCGAGGTCCAAACGAAAAGATCAACGTGCATCTGAAAGATAGGACCATCGAGGCTGTGGACCATGTCTTGTTCGGAACGGGGTACTACCCAGACGTACCCTACCTCCGCGTACTCCAATCCGCTGAGCCGACCCCCCCCTCCTCTCAAAACGAGCGCACCAGTCAACTGCCGCACTTGGTGCCCCTCACTAACTCATCCACCGCGCGAGTCCCGTCGCTTTACCGACATGTCTTATACGCCTACAATCCCTCCCTCGCGTTCACCGGCGCCCTTATCTCCTTTATCCCCTTTATGATGGCAGACCTCACGAGCACGTGGCTTGCCCGCGTGTGGTCTCCACCCCCGGGCCAGGTTGCCATCCCGCCGACACCCGAAGAGCGCCTCGTAGATGAACGCGCGCGCCTGGACGTGTTGCACCAACTCCGATCGGAGACAAAGAACCCATCCGACCTCATCTCGTTCCATTTTCTCTCGCGATATGAGCTCGCGTACGCGCAGACGGTGCGACGGGAAGCCGTGAACGCGGTACCCTCGCTCGGGGATGTACTTGCGCAGTGGGACGATGCGCAGGACGAAAGGCGGTTTGCGATGTATGCATCCAAGTTGGACAGTCTGCATGTTCTCGCTCGGAAAGAGAAGGAAACGTGATGTGCGAAAGATGGGGTCTTTCCACCGGTGTAGATGCACATTCCAAACCACGAGATGATGTCGCTACATCACTAGATATCCGAATATTCATTCGCCTGACGAGCTCGACGTGTGCGTCATTTGACCACTTCAGCCGGCGTCGTTCCCTGGATATTCAAGCTTCAGGTTTCATATGAACATGCGAACGCATGACAATGGAGGTTTGGTAGAACAGTCGAATAAAGCAGCCTTCATACTACTACTGCAAGTCTAGAACCCCAAGGTCATTCCCAGGAGGGTAGTATATAGTATGTTTTTCTGAATATCTAATGTCGCATCCTTCGCGGAATTCCGGATCTCCACTTCTCCATTACAACCCGAGTATCTTCTAATGCTATGCCAATATCATGCAACTTCAATGAAAGGCAAGTTTGGGATGCGGCTTCCATCTACTGGTACGCTTCATCCCTGTCTACTGTAAGGTGGCTGTCATCCCCTTGAAGACTTTGTCACAATAACGAGTTTTTCCTGGAAATGTGTATTGCAGACTTGACTTTAGGTGGTGCAGTGCGTGACGCGTTTTCTTTTTTTTCTAATCCATTGATCTATTGCACATGAGTTTGGTTCAATAATTAGGTGGCCACTCCCCGGGTGAGTTGCAGGTTCCCTAAGGTCATTCTGACAAGACAATAATTTATTTGCCCCTTTTATAGAGCAATAGAAGTCAGCAACACTGCCCATACGTCGAATTTCCCGGACTCAAAATCTTCGAATTCTTCAAACTAACATCACCCAGCACTTGATGTGCTCAGCTCTCACATTTTCGATGACGTCATGACTAGTGCAAAACACGGTTTGTCGACTTGCCAATTTGTTGACTGTTCCGAACTGCTCATTGTCCGTTGAATGTATCCCAAGATCTGTTGTCCATTGAATATCTTCGCCTGAGATATATGATGGAAAAGTCTGTCAGCTGGAAAAGACTGCATCAAAAAAAAAAAAACTAATCAGGGTTTCATGGAAGCTACGTCCTATCGGATTGCAATGATACCCCACCGCATCAGGTTTCACCGCAGGAGCAGGATTACGAGATGAATACTGAGATGAAGCATCCTTTACGCTCGAAAAAGATTCAAAAACGCGCGCTTGCTGAGGGTATCCCTTTGACTCATCCCTTTAGACAGCCCTGGTACAGCAATATTTTGATCGGTTGATCTTCAAAGCATTTTTTAAATTTGACGCCGGCGACTTCATGCTGCCAGGTGAAGGCTGTGGCCGGACTTGCACCAGCCACAGACGTTGGATACCCGAGTCTACCTACACAGTGCAAGACATGCATCGGACATGCAACCTCAACGGAACCAGTCTCGCTGGTGAACTATTCACTGACCAGATGTCTCTCGTCACCTCCGTCGAGTTCAGTGCCACTGTGTGATTTATTCACCTCCCAGAGATGAACATCTCTAACTGTCCTTTAGGCAGTGGGGAAATGCGTTTGCATTGCATTGAACCATCCTCTGGTGTACCAATTCCCTGGTTTCACCGCAGACGGCGTGATGGGATTGGAATTCCTGCCTCTGTCAAATTATGGCGCTAATTCCGCCATTCAGCCTCTCGTCAACCAAGGGCAGGTTGCTCCCATATTTTCTTTCAAGCTCTCTGGTGACGAAGGGGAATTCTTTGTGGGTGGAGAAAACTCTTTGGCTTACATCGGAGGCTTCACTTACGTCCCTGTGTCCGTCCGAGTAAGCTGGGATGTCGGCTGCGTCACGCGACCCACTCACATTGATCTTGTAGGGCTTTTGGCTCGTGACGATGGACAACATACAAACCAACGGTCCAGCAACGGTGAGTCCCCCAACGTTGGTCGTTCATCAATCGTTGGTGGCGATGAACAACTTCCGGCCGGTCAGCGTGGTCGTCATGGAAGCTGCTCATGCTACTGGCACCATCGGCATTTTCGGGCCACCACCCCGAGGTGAGTGCGTTACGGAACCTCCTTGGTGCAACACTTGCTGCCAATGCCGCTGCTCTACCTGCAAGTTTCACAGCCAGATTCTGATGCGTACCGTCGATGCGATGTAAAACCCGTGTACGTCTGGGGCACACGTTACCATCGGCTTCGGCGGGACATTGTTCCGGATTGCGCCTGCATAACTCGGGATCGGAACTGTGCCAAAATGACGCGGCGTACTTGCATCAGTGCCGCCGTGGGTCAGAATATATTCGACGGTCGGCGGTCCTCCTGATTTGGCCTTTGCTCATAAGCAAACGTCTGGGTTGTTGGGACCGCCTTCCTTCATCGGACCGTACATTCCATACTTCTATTGGGCGACCCGTCCGTAGAAAACCCACAGGCATGTGTTAGTTTCGCGACAGTTCGAGGACCGTGGGGTGGTGGTGTAGGTTCAGAGCGTCATCCCTCAGGGGAGAACCTCAACTGACGCCAGACGGACAGAAATAGAATGAGCAACATGTCCGATGGTCGGCAAGACAAAAATATTCATCATATGATCGGCGGAACCCAACTAGGATGTAACTATCATTGTTGTCCCTCAAATGTAGAATTTCGACCATTTTCTTGAATTACAACACAACCATCGAATTCAAGATCGGCGTTGATACGGTCAAAAACCCATATGAAATGCACAATCTATCACCACGACCATCGTCACTATGGACTTTACATAAAACCGTCGCAGCATACAGTGCAGCTCCGTATTTCACACGGCGACTTGGATCTACATCTCTTAATTACATTGACACTGGAAGCGTCGACCTCTTTGTTCTTCATCTTCTCGCGAATCCCCTAGAAAAAAGACAAGGAACGAATGAAAGAAGAATAGAGGGTTCCACGAGCGGTTTTAAAACTAGCATCATATGGCACACGCGTCGGCTATAAGGTAATGGTATCATGCAGAGATAAACAAAACAAAACAGTCAAGAGAGAGGGGGGTACTCTAAAATCATGCGGGGTATGCACCGGTGCAACAAGAATGAACAATGAAAACAATCCAAAAACGTCCAAGAAACGACACGAGCAAAAAAAAAGAAAACGAAAACGAGTGGGGGCGGCAAATAAGACAAGGGAGCGAGCGAATGCTAAACGACACACATCCTACAGATCGTCACAAGACAGCAAGACACACACATCGGAGGAAATCATGTCTTCGGGAGAGATATCTTCGCCGTCTGCATGTTCGACACCCCGTTCGGAGGACGCGCTTGCGTCGTCTTCTTGAGTTGCTGTTCCATCTTGGTCCGCTGCTTCCGGAGGTCATCGTCCCTGAGCTTCACATTCGCAGCCATGAAGAGCAAGTCGGTCGGAGAGGGTAGACACGCAGGAGGTGGGTGAGCGAGGTGGGCCAACGCAGCTTCTTCCGTGGTCGCTTGCAGCAACAGATGCCGCACGCAGTTAATCACGACGAGGCCAACACGATACAGGTAGGGTATGCCTGCCGAGACGTGAGCAAGGACAACACCAACGAACAAGACAACGCACCGTCGTACAAGAATACATCCCATACGCGATGCAAGTGATCCACGGACAGACTGCCAACGAACAACGTAGAGAACCTGAACAACATGAGAGACATCGCTACAGCAACTCAGCACATACGCACCAAGGTCGTGTGATGCTTGCAGGCGCTATCGACAACTGCACGTACAACTTTTTCGTCAGCACGGGGTCGATGGCTTCGAGCGCTTTGCTAAATAGAGACGCATCAATCTCGATCTGCATGGTATGCGTCGCAAAGTAAGTACGCAAGTGCGCATCCATCATCGACGCAAAGATCCAAAACGCATCCTCTTCCGGCGCGAGCAACAACAAATGGCCCGCGATCGACGTCAACCCTGGAATCCGGTGAGCACACGCGCTCATGTCAACAACGAAAACACAGTACCCCTGCTATATTGAATGTCAGGTACCATGCTGAGGTATGCTTGAAGAAGCGATACGAGCGGTCCTTGCGCCGTATGAAGCTGAGGCTGGTCCGGAAAATTCACTATCGCATCCTTTTCGATCTCTACAAATACCGACACAGGCGGTCGCTTCACCAGCGTGACATACACCCCAGGCAACGCCCGTGCCTTGCTGTCCGTGAGATGGCACCAGACCAGGTACCGGACCGACGACGGCACGCCTTCTTGCAGCAACTTCCTCACTTTTTTGTTCTTGCGCGCTTGTGACGGCAGCACGGTTGGGAACAGTGCCATCCATTTCAGCTCGCGCTGCCGATGCGCATCCATCGACTCGGCAGACTCTGTCGGCGCGGTCGGGACCAATGGCGATCGGGGCGTCGAATGTGAAAAGGTCGACGCCGCGTCCGCCACGACAGGCGACGTGTCGGGCTTGATAGACATAGACTCGACGTCCCGTCCGGTCATCGTCGACTCCTGACTCGCCCGACCTGTCACTTGGGGTATCGACGGCTTGACGAGTTCAAAGTCCATGTCCTGCACTTGCACCGTCTCGTTCTCCACGCTCGTCGGGTACGATGCCACGCTGATCGCGTCATCCACCTTGGCGCGGATGCTCGCCTTCATGCGGAGCGCCGGCAAACTGAGCTTGGTCTTGAGGCTGAGTTCCTGCACGAGCGGCGAGTTGCGTGCGCCCTGTGAGGCTGTCTCGGGGATCGGCGGCGGGGACGCCAACGAATGGGAGTCGCTCGAATCTGGACTGTGACACCGCGGTATCTCGACCGAGGGCGCATCTAACGAACCTTGTCGTGCTGGCACCGATGCATCTGCAGACCTGGTGCTACGCGGGCCCGAGGACGACACCGAGGTCCTTCCCGTCGGTCCTGATGTGGGTGGGGCGTCCGCCAGCGGGGAACTGATGACCGGATTGGCCGACGATCCGTTCACGTTGAGTGCCTGCATCGTATCCGCAAACCACGGCGAAGGGGGGGGTTCTTGCACGAGCGGGCTGGGCGGTATCTTGACTGGCGTACTGAGGGCAGGTGATATAGGAGAAGCAGCATTCCAGTCCGACCCACGGTCCTTGGGACCACTCTGCAGCGCAAGCGGCGGCAGCACATGCCGAGGCATGAGCGCAGGCGGAAGGGACGCCTTGCGTGGCGGCGCAGCAGCGCTCTTCTCCTCCTGTACCTTGATTAACGGCTCTTCGCGACTATACCACGCGAGTCATTTTTCCCACCAGGAACAAACAGCGTCAGAGCGCACCTTGTCTCCTGCGGCGTAGAAGCGGGGATATGCGCGCCAAACTCGGAAAACGACCGCGAACGCGGACGGGCGCCACCCACCTGCGGCACAAACCCCTCCCTCGGAATCGGCAACGAAGGCGCCGACAAGGGAGGGACATCCAATTCCTGCGGCCCGCTCGCATTCTTGGCAGCCGTCGCGGACCTCTTGGGCAGTCGCAGCGTCGGTGCGCCGCCCCCCACACCCGGTCCACCCTCGTGCAAAGGTGCCGCGCCTCTACGTACAGGCGCAGAAACAGTCGCTGCTCTCGTAGGCGTCATGGTTTCCGGATGCACTATCCCCTTGGGGCCCGCCTTCGTGTACTGTCGCGCGACTGGCATAGACACTGGTGGGGGAAACGGGTCCAGCGAAAAAAGGATGGGCACGGGTCCCATGCTCGCGCCAAGGTCGGGTTGACATCGCGCAAAGAGCGTCATGGGTGGCCGTCTTGCCGGGCCTTGAGACATCGCCGTCGACAGATGGCGCAGCTGGTGAAGTATGTGTGTCGAAAAAAAGGTCGTACCTGGCGGGGTGGGATGCTGCGCCGTCACGTCGCCCTTGCCAAATCCTGCCAGCACCGGGTAAACATACGGCTGGGTGGTTGGCCGTCCGTACATCGGCCCTTGCGACTGATGGTGAACTGCCTTGGGCGCGTTCGGGTGTGGGAGAAATATCGACGTGCGCGCAAACGGATGGGGTGAGTTGTTTGGCTGAGGGCGCGGCCTTAAAAAAGAGCTCTTCTCTGCATCTTCGGTTTGATCGGCGGAACGTGTTGCTTGTGCGGGGTCCGTAGCGACCGTCTCCTGCGTTACGTTCGGAATAGGCGTAGGCAGGGGAGATGTCACCTCGGTTTCATCCGAACCGTCGACGGTAATGTTAATGCCAGGAACGTGTCCAACCTCGTCATCTACAACGATCGTGCGCACGCCCGATGCGTCGTTCGGAAAAGCATCCGGTGCGGATTCAGGCCCAGTAGGTGTGGTGTCAGACGACAAGATACGTTCAGCCCCCACCGTCGACCTCAGGGGCGACCCCACCCCACCATCCACCGTGGGCGACTGGCCTGACTTGGCGCTATGCCTCCGTCCGTGATCCTGATCCGATCCATCCTCGAAGTCCGTGAACCTCGACGAATGTGGCGATCCAAATGTCGTATGCAACAGCGGCGACAGTGCTGTGTTCGCGTGCAGAGGCGTCAGCCGTCTTCCGACATCGACTTCTTGACCCTGCACATCGTCTGGTGCAGTGACATCGACCACCTCAATGTTCAACCCCACCCCACCGCGCGCATCGTCGTCCGTGGAGTCATGCATGACCTGTTGCTCGCGTTCATCGTGATCGTCCCCTTGCATGTAGCCATCGTGAACGATCCTGAGTCGCGATTCCGTCCGCACTGGGACGTGCACCGGCACGGCGGGGAACTGCGCAGTAAGTGGTAACATGTGTGTCCGGTGTGTCGATTCGTCCGACCCTGTCCGCGTTAACGACGGCCGCGAGAACGGCATCGAGGCAGACGCAGCACTCGATGCGCTCTCGACGCTCGGTCTCGGATACCCGTTCGTCCCATCACTCCCGCTCCCAATGCTCGGCCGCGGTGTGTCGTAACTCGGCCGATCAAGCGGCACAGGCATCGGCGGTGCGTTCGCGCGCGCTTTCGACGACGCCTTGGAAACACCAGACGCCTTCGACGTGACCGAGAACCGCTTGGATGCGAGCGAGTAACGCGAATAGCGGTAATCGTCATAGATATCGTCCCAGTAAGCGCCATCGTCTTCGCCTTCCTCCGCATCCCCGTCTTCGCTTTCCTCTTTGGCGCGCCGATGCCCATTCGGAGACTGAGGGCTCACGGGCGACGAAGGCGTATAGCGCGTCCACGGCATCGCCATCGTGGCGCCGTTCTCGCCAGAGACACGGGAGGCACCGTTGATACCATATCCCGCATTGGGCTCGTCGACCTCTTTCGCTCCGTCTTCTTCTTCCCCATCGTCATCCCCTCCCAACGCCCCCATCAACGACAGCCCGATCTCCGCCGCCCCATCCGAATGCCCATCCTCCCCATCCTCCCTTACTGTCACTTCCAGGCTCACCCTTGCACCTCGCTCACCGACGCGAAGCACACACACGTCCTCGTCCTCGGAATGCGCCCCATACACCATCCCATCCTCGTCCGGCGACTCATCCATCCGTCGACGGAACGCATCCAGTGTCGACAACCGCGTCGTGTCCCCTTCCTCCACTTCATCCCACGGACCCTCCCCGCGCCGAACCACGCCTTCCTCGCCCGTATGCACCCCCGTCGAGGGCAACGACGACGAGAGCGCCCCCAACGGCGACGTGCGTCCACTCGCAGCAACCGTCGCGGCAGGAAGCGCGTGGGCCGCAGGACGCGCTTTCATAGGCGAAGGCGACGACCCCGCCGGCAGCGGTGGTAGCGGCGAACTTGGTGGTGGCGACAGCGGCCCGCTGTACGCAGACAACGACGGCGTGCGCGCCCGGGAAGGCGTGTGTACACCGCTCTCGGCGTGTTTGTCAGTGCCGTACGGGCTTGGCAAAGACCCATGCGGACTGCTCGATCCGGACGCGGGCGGGAACGTGTACTGTGCATTGAAGCCGTGCGAAACCGGCGAACGAAATCCAGGGGATAATGAGCCTGAGTGGCACACGCATCAATGATGACACGTAACGGCATGAAAGAGGAACGGACCTGGAAGGCCAGGGGAACGCGGTCCAGGTGCCAACGAACCTGGCAGACCAGGAGACAACGACAGAGGAAAGGCTGGCGAGGAAGACGTCGGCGGCCGCGGGGACAACGGGCTCGGTAATCCAGGTGATACGGACCCAGGAGGTGCAGGCAGCGGCGATAAGGGTGGGTGACCAGGCGACGGGGTCAACCTGGGCGACTTGGTCAGACGCAGCGGCGCCACGGCGGGCGACGCCTGTGCGCTCTTGTCCCCGATGGCCAACGGCGGTGGGACGAGGACAAAGCCGGACTGCATGTCCGTACGAAATTTGGCGGCGTCAAACGGCTTGGCGTCCAACTCGGAAATGGACCCGACAGAGCCAAGTGCGCCATCGGACCCAAACGTCGACGTCGACGCAAAGGAGGCACCCGACGTCGACATGGATATCGTCGTGGAGGCGGACGTCGAGGCAGACATCATCATGGTGGAGGGATCCAAGTCGTGCGGACCCGCATTTTTCGTGTTGCCGAACTCAGGGTCATCAAGAACCTCCCGCTCGGTTTCGTCCGACTTGACAGAGTGCGCGGACCCGTTCCTGGATCTAGCCCGTGGAACGTCAGGAGCGGACCAGAACGACGTCGCGGTCGAGGCCTCCGAGTAAACAGAGGCCGACCCCACCGAAAACACGGAAGCACCGGACACGGACGTGGCCATCTGCACCGATTTGGCGTGTGCGCTGGGCTTGAACGGCGACCGGTCGTCCGAAGAGCGTGAATACGTCGTCGAGTAAGACTGCATGGGTGTATGCGACTTGGGGTTTACGGGCGAAGGCGCCCCCTTGATCCTCGATGCGGGCGGCGACCGCAAAGGCGACTCTGGCTCGACGGACGTCCTGCTCTCGCTGCCAGTGGGTACGGTTACGCTGCTCCGCTTTGCCATCACCGGCTTCTTCAACTTGCCATGAAACCGCACGTCCTTGCCCGAGAACCGACCCACGACGCCTTCGCAATGGCCCTGCGAACGTGACGCGTTCAGCACGAGTGGAAAGACGAACGGCGACGACGCACGAGAAACACTCCCGCCTCGGGCAGCTGCATCAACACCGTGATCTCGTCGTCCTGCATGGCGCGTCAGCACCCCGCGGTCGCGCAACGGGGACACGCACCTTTAAAAACATCAAGTCTTCGCCCATCTCCTGGGCGATGCAGTCCACGACGGCGGTACATTTACCAATGCCACCCTTGGCCGCAAACCGTGTCCACCGTGCCAGCTCGTGCGCGTCCATCCCCAAACCGAAATCAAATCCCGAGTGCGTGCCGTGTTGGAGAGTGGGTTGGGTGTAGACGGGCCTAGTGGTGAATTGCAATGAGTGACATGATGGTTATAAGCACACAGAGACCCAGGCGGAACAAGAACGCCGTGTTGGTCTCGGGTGAATCATGGCAAAAAAAAATGGAGAGAACGCGACAAGGGCACATTCAATGTAGAGAAGACAAAAAATAGCTACCACTGACCTTGAGTGGGAGATTTTTCAATCTGTACGACAAGGCTTAATGAAAAAAAAGACCCAACGCAACGTCGGGAATGATTTGCTTCCCCTTCGCGAAGCCATCCACACTTAAACTTGACGGCAACTCTGACAAAAAAAGGCACGTGCAATTTCTCCACATTGTACCCTCCTTGGCGTGTTTCACCTGGACCGGATCAAACGCACATCACATTTCATACCCTGATCCGCAATGTCTAAATAACGTCAAAATCCATCATCCTACATTGTAAGAAATGAAAGGAAAAAAAGTACATGGCCAAAAAAAAAAAAGAGTCAAAGCATTAGAGAGAGGTATGACGATGCAAAACGAGAATGTGTGAAAGAAGAAAAAAAAAGACTGAAAAACTAAAAAAAAAAGGACATCATGGTACAGACGGATCACCATTGCCGCGCCGCTCTCCATACGAGTATGCAGGTCCAAGCCGAACACGCCATCCGACCATGGGTTCTTCGAACGAACTCTCCTCGTCGATGGGAAGCCGATGCGCCACGTTCATCGGCATGGACACCGACGACGACGACGACGCAGATGACGACGAGCGCGACGACTCCATCGTAAACGGCCCATCATATCGATTCCGCCACTCCCTCGGCAACTCGTTCGAACCCGGCACCACCCCTTCGAATCCAGACTGGGCCGGTCCACTGGTTCCTCCAAACGTGCCAGGAGAAGATGACGGCGGCCCAAACGTAAACACACTCTCCCTGCGCGTCGTCGGCAGATCCAGGAACGATCCAGAGCTCGATCCCCCGCCCGTCCCGACCATCGTGTGTCGTCCCATTCCCTCAGACCGACCTTCGTCTACAACCACGTTTGAACTTGTACTCGCCATGCTCGCATCCGACCCTTGTCCACGCAACGACATAAACCCAAACGGCCCACCAGGCCCACCACTCGGGCGAGACGGCGTCCCAGACTGACTCGCAGCCGGCGTGCGGTGATGAAATTGCGGATATGATGGTTCCTGCGCGCGCACGCGTTGCTGCTGCTGTTGATGCTGCGCCCGCAATCGCTCCAGGAACGCGTCCCGCACTTCGCGGGCACCTGGGGGTCCATGCGACGGCGACGTCGACCACGGGTCATTTTCGTTCATCATCCGGTTAAACACCATCGCCGCAAACGACGGTCGCTCATTGTTCAACAGCATATTCGTATTCCCAGGTCGACCTCCATTTCCGGACGCAGAGCTGGCTGCACCATTGTTCGTTTCGGATGGACTCAATGAATCCCGATACGGTCGTCTTCGTGCGGGCGCAGGCTTGGGAGACGCCTTGACTTTTTCGCGACATACAGGACACGTATTGGCTGTCCTCAACCATTGCTATACATAAACCATGTCATCAAAATGAACCCTTGCGAGAGTAAAACACGTACCTCTAAACAATTCTTGTGCAGCCAGTGCGGACATTCAATGAGTTTCGTGACAACGTCCAATGGCTCGTACTGCAATCTCAATCAGCCAACCGCACCAAGCGAGAACAAAGCAACACGCACGTCATCCAAGCAGATCGGACACCTCGTCTCACTATCGTCCTTTTTCCACTCCTTGAACGTCGCCGTCGGAAGCGATGCAATCACTTCCTCTGGTGTCGCCCTCGACCGCACCTCGCCCAACATGCTCGACAACGACAACAATGCCTCGTACGAGTCGTCAAACAACTCGTCCGGCTAAACGGAAACGACCATGAATACCAAAACCCACTCGCAAAAACGACCACATACCACGTAATCCCCCAAATTTCCCCGTCTCCCAATCGCAGCCCGCAACATGCCCGGCCTGAACGCCCGCATACCTTCTCCCGCTCGATCCAGCTGGAATCGTTGCCTAAACGTCCGCAGCCGCGACCGACCCTGTTCGTCCCCTGTCCCACTTGCCTCACCACCACGCGCGGTACCTCCGGTCGTCGTCGGCGGCTGGCCCAACGTGTTCCCGCCCCGCGGCCCAGACGCGGCCCGCCATGGCACCTCGCGTGGTTCCGCCCACGGTACCGGCCCCGACACACTCCTTGACTCGTGCTCCGCATGCGGCCCTCCAAACAATACAGACGCCCGCCGATGCGCCTCCGTCCCCTGAGCCCGCGCCCCAATCGGATGCGATGGCGACCGTTGGCGTGCCGCCGCCGCAGCCGAGGGCCCTTCGGCCACACCCGCCCCACTCGACTGCGAGTTCGCAAACCGCGCCAACCGAGACCGGAATGTCGACCCCAGCGATCCTCGTCGATTCGTCTGACTCTCCACCGAACCCTCCGTCCCAGTCCGGCCCCCGTGCCCACTCCCATTTCCGTTCGCACTCCGCGTCCCCACCATCGTATCGGCCCGTTCGTTCCGAGGCACGGCATGCAACGGCGTCAGTGCATGGTGCGGGTGTGTCGCGTGGGGTGGTGGTTGGTAGGGCTGTCCAGTCCCACCCCTACCCGGAGATGCATTCCGCCGCCCGTCCTCTTGTGAACGATAGAAACTCTCGAGCATGCGCAGTGGCAGTAACCGTTCGCGGTCCGTTCGTTCCGATGCGGTTGGCCGAGGGTCGCTGTTCTCGTACATATTCGCTCTCGGTGGACCGGCAGGTGGGGATGGGAGAAGTCGTGAAAGTGTATTTCGGTTTTCCTGTTGGGCGCGTCCTTGCGGTTCGTGGCTGACAGCATTGTTCCTCCGCAGCACAGAAAAGCCAGGTCGAAGACTAAAGTTACGAAGAGGTGGAGAATAGTCAGGGGGAGGGGGGGTACGGCTATCACAAGAATCAGCATGTCGCACTACTGGCTATACTGGTGACTTACCCAGCATATGGATATGGCCGAGACCACTCTGGAGAAGGTGGTCGCTAAACCATGGGTCAAAATAGAGTTACCATCGTCGAAATACCACATACTGTACGGATAAAGTCATCCAAATCCATGTCGCTTCCACTGTCCTCGAAAGCGAGTCGCGAGGCAGCACGAGAATCATCCGTGCTCGTAGATGGCATCACAGGTCCACTGGAGGTAAAAGAAGCCTGGTCTACCTCTGCATTCCTCCTCAACGAGTCCCTGAACAAACCGGATTGGAAAGATGACAGGTTTAGGTTGCTGTACGAATACTGTTGGTTGTTGCTGGCCGCCGCTGTCGTTGCGGCAATAGTGCTGGACCCCGGTCCGAGTTGACCCAAGGACGGCCGAGATAGTCCTGGCACAGATGGATGCACTTCCTCTCTCGGCCAGCTCGTCGACGTTCGACTCGTTCCAGAAGTAAAGCTCCTACCTCGAACACCCTGCGTCGATCGTTCTCCCTGACGCTCACGCTCCCTCTGCCACTCCCACGTCCTTTCACGGTGCCGCTCCAGCTGCCTTTCTCGCTCTCGTGATTGTCGTTCTTGCTCCGCTTCTTGCGATTCATCCCAGCCAAACAACCTTTCCGACTCTGCAAGAAACTCTGAGAATGAATGCTGAATGGTCGTCGAAGTGATCGGTTCGATCCTATTCGTTGTCGACATGGGTACACGGGCACCAAACGCGGGTAAATGCGAATTCGTGGACATGCTCTCCACGCTCGGACTCAACGGGACCGGGGAAGGCAGGGCACTGTCCCGCTCATGCTCGCCCAGCGAGATACCCGACCACCGTCTATCCGATTCGTCGTCTGCTTCAAAACTGGATTGACGGAAGCGTGCACGGAAGCGCTCGAGCGCGAGGGCGTGTCGCCGTTCGGATGCACTTTCGGACATGAGTGAGTTGGAGGACGGGATAGAAGTCCACGAGGCGTTGAGGCGGCTGTGCGTGTCTGAAGATGGACCTTGGTTGACGTTGAGCGCATGGCCCCTCGACCTCTCGGTGTGGCTTAGGGGTGCACGTGTAGGCGAGGGTTCTGCTGTTGAAAAGGATGACTGAGTGTATGAGGAAACGATGGCAGTGCACACACCTGCCATGGAAGTATATCGAAATGCAGGAAATTCTCGGCTATGGGGTGACCTGTTGTGGTCCTGGGAGGATTCACCCAGGTTGAAAATGTCGAATACTGAAGGGACAGATTCCCGCTCTATGGAATGCTCCCTGATGACTCTGACACGGTCATTCAACCGATTTTGAGACGCCCCTGGTGACAAGACGAAAGGTGATGGAGTATCAGGGTACCAAGATGCGTTACGTGGCTGCTCGCCCAAACGAGCCTCCGTGTGGGACGATGAGACGTCACGATCCTGGCCAGGGAGTGGGCTATCGATCACCCTTGGTGGCAATTGACCATCACCATCGGTATTGGTGGTGCGATGTCTAAGCAATCTTTCATCAGTAACGGCGGATGGCGGTGAGAACAAGGACGGATCGGGGGGGAGGACGAGCGGGGACAAGTTTTCCCGTACGCGTCTTGTGTGAGAAGAAGGAGGGGGCACGGATGGGTCGACAGAGACCGAGGATCGGCTGGCGACGCGTGTAGTATTGTCGTTGGGAGAGGGACGCATGAAGGCTGGGGTAGAAGTAGAAGATATCGCGGGAGCCACAGGGTCAAGGGAGGATGAACCGCCGGGAGAGGGGCGATAAGAGGGATAGGGTGGATATCGAGGCGAATTACTAAATGAGGGAGGAAAGGATGTCGAGGGGACGCTACCGGACGCAGTCGAGGTGAGTAGTGGTACGTTGGCACTGTCTAGACGGGATGAAAACGTTAGTTGGATGGAGATGGCCTAGACGTGCGGACTTACCATCGGCAGATGGAATGGTGGATAATGAATTAAGCGCATCGCTTGATGCAAGAGGGATAGTGGAGGAGGCAATGTCAGTTGTAGTGGAAGGAGGCAGGTCGGAAGAGTCATTAGGAAGGAAATGAGAAGAACCAGAATGCCAGTGATCGTTTGAAAGGGCTGGATCTCCGGCAAGGGGATGACCGAGAGGTGGCAGTGGTGAGGAACGTGTGCTGGCAGCGAGGGAAGTACGGAGAGCGGCGATTTGGCGGTCAAACTCTGCGAAACGTTGGAGAGAAGTGCGGAGGGTATCCTCTGGGACGGGGGGGGAGGGGACGTGCGTGCGCTGGGGTGGAATGGGGAGATGTAAATCAGACATGTGCACATCCTGGGTGGAGACAAAGGGCGGGTGGGAGGGAACGGGACAGTCTACCGCGAGCGTCGGAGGACCATCGGAGGAAAGATCGCTGCGAGAGCTGGACTGTGCGGTGTTGTAGCCACTCGAGGAGGGATTGGTGGAGTCATCGGTGCTGGAGGAGGAAGTGCTTCTGGCACGCTTGTTGCTTGTTTCTGGGTTGGAGGACAGGGCGGCAGGAGCGTAACGGTGGGTGTTCGAGGAGGAGGACGTGCCACTGGTTGTGATGGGCATCGAGTGGTGAGTATCTGAATCGTACCCGCCACACTCTTCAAACGGGCGCTTTCCATGCGAGTGCCGGTTGACACGATGCAGGTGTGGTGGTGGATGGTAGCCCGACGACGACGACGACGACGCCATCGAGTAGACCGGGGCGGTGATGATGGAAGTGAAGAAGAAACAAGTTCTCCTGTTTTCTTTTTTTCTCTTTTTCTTTCTTTTTTTTTTTCTGTCCACTGCCACTACGGTACCGTACGTCGTACATGCGTGCTCAGCGGCTGCTCCACAGCGGTGGTGTTGGCGGCGCTGTCCACGCCGGCCATCCTTCTCTCCTCGCCACCGTCGTCGACGACGACGACGATGATGACAGCATCAAGCGGGTCATACACCACAGTGATACGCAGCTGCATCCCAGCACGGCTGCCAGCGCAACCCCCATCAACACGCCCAGCCCCATCATCATCGTGCCCTCGTTCAGCCCGTCCAAGCTCCCCAGCATCCACGTCGTGATATTAACCACCACACCGCTCCCTAATTGCGTCTGGACCGTGCTTGTGTTCTCGGTCGAGGTGCCTGCGAATAGCCGGTCATCGCACCTTCAGAATCCATGATCCGAACAGTACTCACCCTGCGTGTCCGGAACCAACACCCAGCTCGCCCCACTCGCCACCGACATCGTCTGCGTTGGTTTCACTGCCCCATCGGGCTCCATGTTCTGCACTCTCCAAAATCGGCCGCCTCAGCATCAGTTCAACAACCCATACTGCCGCATATACGTACTGTCTTGCATTCCCGTATCCCGAGGTGCCTATATGCGTCTTATTCGTAATCCTTTGTGTCTCCGTCGGCGTCGGTTTCCAAACGGGGCCCGAATTTGTCCCCGTCGGTGCCGCCGAGGTGAGTCCAATAATCA
This sequence comes from Boletales sp. KT-2023b, assembly GCA_038089675.1. Lineage (NCBI taxonomy): Eukaryota > Fungi > Basidiomycota > Agaricomycetes > Boletales > Boletales sp. KT-2023b. The sequence goes on from JBBPLE010000100.1 coordinate 68,245, forward strand.
CGAGAATGATTGCCAGTGCTCTCATCATTGTCAGCATCGTTGACAGGGGCTCGATGACTGAGCCTGCGGTGGCCCGTTGTTAGAATCCCTTTTATCTCCAACATCTCTCGGCGATGGCGCATATACTCGGGGCTA